>NDXB01002330.1:1936-111844 GCA_002631895.1 Agapornis roseicollis | reverse complement strand
AAAAAAAAAAAAAAAAAAAAAAAAAAAAAAAAAAAAAAAAAAAAAAAAACAAAAAACAAAAAATAAAACCCAAGAAATTGTTCTGGGGAGTTTAGTCTTTAATCACTTTACCATTTTTTAATGAGGCAGCAAGATTTCAGTTGATAGCCTTCTGGTATAACTAGTAGGGAAGCTGTAACAATTGCCTAAATCAAAGGGCGACCATCAAACAGCAGGGAAAGGTATTCCTGGCAATTAAGCTTGCCTCTCCAAACAAATCTTGCTAAAAAGGTCCAGAGCTTAGCTTTCAGTGCCTGCCAGGAATCACTTTTCTGGCCAGAGATTACAGTGCTGTCTAGAATTGTATTCTACTAACACATCCAGCCCCAAGCCTGTCCAAGCATCCCTGGACACCACATGATGTGAAGGATATTATGAAGTTCTCCAGGACATGTCTCTGATGCTTGTCCCGTTCTCAGCAGGTTCAGAGCAGCTATGCTAGCAGGATCTAGCAGGGTCCTAGAGTGCCTTCGACTACAGCCTCCCCAAACCCCTCTCTCTAAGAAGAGGTAACAGTGGTTAGCAAGTGGTCTTACCAGGCACAGGTGGGTTTGGCATCAGGATTGTGAGTGATTAAGAGACATGATTAGCTTTGCTTATATCAGAAAACCTCTGAAGATTTTAGCAGAGGCATGACTGATCCACCAAAGAATGGTCTTGCAGATGTGCAGCTCCTGTGAAAGGTTTGCCTGCACTGGGATCTGCCAGGGAAAGCTGACTGCAGCCCATCCTGGTCCCACAGGCTACCTGAAGTTCAAATCTGCCACTCATTGAGATTTTGTGGCTGTCTGAAATCACCTCTTGCTTTTCCAAACCGCCTCTGCTCTTGCTTCCAAGAACTCCTGGCACTGGGGGTCATTGGTCTCCTCCAGTTTACAAGGGCAGTCCATTAAATAGGTGAGAATTGAGAGCTCTCTATTCCCAGCACGGTGAGTTTCTTTGCATGTCCTGGTACACACACAAAATTGCTGAATTAATATCTCTGATATTGTCTGCTGCATTCTTAGTGGAAATTTCACAGTGTGCCAGCAAAGGAAATTCAACTGGTTTATATTTACTTTTCCTATCTAAAAGCTGAATATGCTGCAGCAATAAGCAATGTATCAAAATGTCAAATTTACATTCAAGTTCTTTGAAATTCTCAGTTTCCAAAACAAAAGGCAATAGCTTGAAAAAAAAAAGTGATGTCCTACAGTCCATCACTGCAGTGTAGCCAAAACTAGGTATGAAATGCTTCCTTCTCCAAGACATAAAAGCATTACAGACTATTAATTACATTATGATTAGCTGAGACATCTTAACTGTATATCATTGTAGCTTAAATACAGGCTACAAAGAATTAATTGGCAGCCTGCCAGTTCAGGGAAATGAATTTTAGCACTAGAGATAATATCCACGCTAAGGTGCTGTGAAAGAATCTGAGAGCAGTATGTAGAGGAATACACTGAGTATTTACATTGAATAACTGTAGGCTCAGTTTCTCATAACTCCTATGGTCTCTTGTGACAGATGGCATTGAGGAAAAAGTCCATCCGGCTCTTCTTCCTGGTGCTTGCCCCATAACATCATTGCTAAGCATTGCAACTTCGTGTTGGAGGATAGCCACAGATACCAGGCAGGCTCTCTGTCCTGTATGAAAGGGTACATTTGGAACTATATTAAGGTGTAAGGAATACTCAGGGTCCTGCTGCAGCCCTCCTCCAACTTACTTCAAAGCCTGTGTCTGCATCCAAACATTGGATTTAAGTGAATTCAGAGAAATTAAGACTCTAGAGATTTGGTCACAGTCTCTGGATCCATCCAGATGAGTAAAAACGGTTCCTTAAGGCAGGTACTTAGATGCACACATGATCAATATTAGTAAATCAACACCATTGTAAAAAACTTTTAACAAACTGCCTTTAGAACTTATAATCAGGATCTCAGCCTTGTGGGTACAGGTGTCCAGAGATACAATCTTTCAAATATGAGAAAAATAGAGACTGCTGCAAACCCGATATCTAAAATGAAATGCATTTAGCCGTCTTTGTAACTTATAAAACATGGAAATGTATCTACACTGCAGGAAATTCATTGCTGTAGTGCAAATACAGCCAGCATCTGACAATAATCCTATTAAAGTAACAATCTCTGCTCATGCTGCTATCTTTCATATCATAGTGAAATTGTATTTAGACAGATTAAAAAATGAAATAACTGCCATTTACTTTTTCATTTTTTCTCACCTTTTTTCCATGTGTTCAGGAAAGATGTTGCTTTTCGATTTTAAGGTCATTGAAGATGTCTGGGGTTTGGTTTTTAGCAACTCCAATTTTCTATACTCTCTGACTAGATATTGTTGTCCTTAACAACCTTAATATGCTCATAATATCTATTCCAGATAAACCCCTTTGACATCTTAAGAAATTAGGATGGATTGTGCTGCTTGGATGCAATCCAGATTTCCTTCCTGCAGCAGGGCTTGCTTTCAAGCTAATGAATTAAGACCATGGTGGCTCTACTCCAGACTGAAACAGCTGCCCAGGAGCAATGTGGACGAGATCCAGTCATGTCTATAAGAGAGTCCCTTTGTGTATCTACCCAAAGCATTGAATTGTTGCCTCCAGCTTGAAGCCATAGCCAAAGTGAGATCAACAGAAGATAGTGCTTTGCCTGACTTCCTCTCAGCACTATAGAATTCAGTAGTAGTTTTGCAGGAAACTACCTGAAGTACCTTGTAAGAATTGGATAGTTATGACCTCAGGGATCCTGGGAAGCATCAGCAACCATGGAATTTCTTTAGTATTACCAGTATCTAGTACTAGTTCATGAGAGGCTGTTGTGGTTTAAACACAGCCACACAGCTCATTCACTTACTCAACCCCCCTTTCTTGCCCTCCCCTGCTTCCAGAGGGATGGGGAGGAGAATCAAAAGAATGCAACTCCTACAGGTTGAGATAAGAACAGTTTAGTAACTAAGGTATAACACAAATCACTGCTGCTAACACCAATAATAATAATGATAAAGGAAATAACAAGGGAAAAGAATACAGCATCTCACCAATCACCGGCAGATAACTCACAACACCCCACCAACCACCAACCGAATCCCTCCTCCAACACCCCAGATAGAGCTAGCCCTTCCGAATCACTCCCAGTTACATCCTGGGCGTGACGTGCTATGGTATGGAATACCTCTTTGGCTAGCTTGGGTCAGGTGTCCTGTCCCTGCTTCCTTCCGGCCTCCCCTCCTCCCTGGCAGAGCATGAGGCTCACAAAGTCCTTGGTCAGAACAAAACATTTGAGCAGTAACTAAAAACATCCCTGTTATCAGTCTTGTTCCCAAGTTGAGTCAAAACACAGTGCTGCACCTGCTACTAAGAAGGTGAAAAATTGACTGCTACTGCTGAACCCAGGACAGAGGCGCAAAGGGTGAGACTCATAAAACAGACATCTCCAAACCACTCTTACCATCCTTGACAGTCAATGGAAAGAAACACACTTCTAAGATGTGATTCAAGCCTTATGAGTTGTGCTGTATTTTTCTATCAACAATTAACATGGAAGCCGACAGTAACTACCTCAGATGTAGGCATCCAGAGTTGTATGGGATGAATTCCAAACACAATGAATAAGCTGCTCAAGAGTAATAGTTTTATTTATACTACAAAGTATTCTGTGCTTGTTCAGGGTGCAGGAAGCTTTCATCTGATGTAAGAACACTGCCAAAATGGATAGTCTTATCTTTGGCTATGCAGTCTCTCCCACACCCTTATGTGGGGGAGAAGTGTTGATATGGCCATGTGGTAAATTGCATAAACTGAAAACAAATTCATTTCAAGGCTTCATATGCTGGTAAATCTACCATATCCTTAGTCACCTTGTTCAGTGGTTCATTTCTCTTTTGCAAACTGGGTCATGCTTTATTTGTTGAAATCTGTGTCACTGATTTCTAATCAGCCTTTGCTTGCTAGATTATGGCACTAGCTGTTGTCAGCTAGTTTTCAGAGTTTTTCTACATTCTCTAATTTAAAAAATCAAAGCCAACAATGTCATGGTGAGGCATTGTCTTTAAAAGGACTGAAAGAAAATAGTCAATGCCACTTTGCCATCTGATGAGCTGCAGGGGGTCTACTGTGGTTTCTGATCAAACAAAGATTTTGCTTAGGTTTGGTGATCTGAAAGGTTCAGTCCATAAATCATCTGGCTCTGTAAATTCTTTTCCAACTGGTGCTGGAGAGTATTTACCCACAACACCTGAAGGCAGACAGGTTCTGTGTGTTTGGGGTTTTTTAAGTAATGCACCATTGTCTCATTTAAGTGGAGAGTAATTGTCATTATTCACCATATATTGTTACTTATGAATGAGACTTGCAAAGTCCATTCAGAAGCAAGTTGTCTCTAAATACACAGAATGAGAAGGCTAATGAAATGTGCCTTGCTTTGGAAAACCTCCTTTTTTTGAGTTAGAGTTTTGTAGTAGTATGAATCTTGATAAATGTTCCCTGTCTCTGCCTCATGGAGGCATTATGCCATATACAGTGGGGCTGCAAGTGCTGCAGGAGCTGCAGAATATTTGGGCTCATGCCAAAAGATGTGTCTTGCCCCAAATACAAAGCCAGTGTCTTCTGCTACTTTAGGGTCTTAGAGTCTAGACATTTGACATTGACATTCAGGTTAGGTTATTAGGGTCTTAGAGTCTAGACACTTGACATTGACATTCAGGTTAGGTTATGAATTATTACTTCTTGGTGAATATAGGGAGGCTTGTTGAAGGAGGGTTGATGGAAGTTTGTTCTAGACATGAAAATTTCACTTTAGTGAAGAAGACAGTGAACTAGCACAAGGAGGGAAAGGATTGCAGAGTTATGGGTGCCTTGTGGAAGAATCCTGAGCCCTTCAGTGAGTTTTTAAGATACCCCTGAGCTTGCTACCCTCTGATAAGTTTGGGTGACTCAGTCATCCACACAGCAAAGTCACCCACACTTCCTATTGACATCTGGATGTTTAGAGGCAAGCTGCAGTCTGCGATGAGAAGGTTCAGGAGATGAGAGGTGGAGGTATGTGTGTAGCAGATTCATCAATTGTCACCCAAGTCCTAGAAGGAAAGCAGATTTGGGGGTCTTTGCTTAGAGCCAGTTGTTTATGAGCAACACGCACTGCACAGTGTAGTTCAGAGAACGGGGCATCAGGCATCCATAGAAGCTGACACCAAATCCCTACAAGAACTCTCATAAATTTGCCTATTCTCTTTTTCAGCCACCTTTCTCATCTGAAAAGAGTACTTTTATATTCCTTAGCACACTGTCTGGAGGGTTACTCTGTGCTTATTTTGGGAAGTGCTTGGAAAGCCACCAACATAAGGAGCCAGGAAGTTAAAAAGTACAATTCAAAACTGAAATGGTTAAACATGATCTTCAGATGTCAAGCTGCCTAAGGGAAACAAAAGCTCACCTCAGCTCCATTTAGAATGATATTGGATAGAGGGAATTTTATTCTTTCAAATGTATGTGCATTTATAATGCATAAAAATGTAGTTAAATGCAGGCCGCTGTGTGACTGAAGAGCGAATATTAAACATAAAAGGGTTGCTTCACATCTGGAGGGAAAACAAATCAGCATTGCTTCTCCACAGGATGAAACTGAAATGTGACCCTTGCAATGCTGTTACTAGGCCAGGGAGAAATAGAGAGTCGAGAACCAGGATGAGGTAAATTATGCCATTAAACTATCAGATGAAATAGCAACAGAAAAGGAGAAATCCAGCTATGGGAGGAGAAAGAGCAATTATTGGTCTTGGACAGGTTTGAGGGGGTTTTGCGTGATGGCCTAACGCAAACTTTTAGGAGCTGGTATGTCTCTGTGGGTAAAACACTAAAATGGGAGGAGTTTTCTATGATCTTCTACAATTCCCACCAGTTTTTCCCTCTGTTTTCTCTGACAGTTTGTGTGCTTTGTTACTTCAGAGGTAGGAAAAGGCTATTCTACGAGCTGGCATGATAAAACCCTAATCCAACTTAACACATCAAATTGGGAAAGTCTAGCTTCCTTATATGAAGAATTAAGACTTCACAACCAGGTAGAAAATGTCTGTATACAGGTGCATTTATTGTAACCACAGCCTGCATGGTCTTTTTCCAGCTTTTTGCTTTTCCCCACAACCTTTCTGGGAATACTGTCATATTCAGCAGGTAGCATGAATGTATTCAATGAATAGGTCACAGTGCAGTATTAGAGACCCCAGAGTCAGCTTTCATTAGCTGGTGACTAATTCAGCTTCCAGTGAAAGGAATAATGTAACTTGGTGAATCTATTTAATCCTTCTTTTATTTTCCTCTTTCAACTTGTGAACCTTTCCTTTATATGGTACACTGTTTCCAAAGACTGAATTCTCCATCAAGCAACTTCATTTATTTAGGATTTTTTTCTTTGCAATATATTGACAATGCATATGCAAGCTTCCTACCTAGAAATTTGAAGATAGTTTATTTAGAAAAGAAAACTGACATCTACCTTTTAGATTGAGAAGAGAGAAACACCAAAATAAATGCAAAAGGTGTTTCTGAAGCTGTCCATACATGTACTTAACTCTCTGTTTGCTGGTCCTTATTTATTGTCACGAGGTGCTAATCTCCAGTTCCTCAGCATCTCTGTCTGGTTTCAGACAATTACAAAAAAGAACCAGGAAACATTTTCTGTTATCCAGCCCAGTAGGAAACAGTAGCAAATCCAAATAAGCATCCTCACCATAAGCATGATGGCTCCACAAATATCAGATAAATCTGGGATCACTGTGCTCTGCCCACAGGTTTATACTTCTGAAAGTGGAGTGGCTGAGCAGGATTAGAAAGGACCTCAGTATGTGGTGACAAGAAGCAGGAATATAAGTCTTTCCATCCAGTGGCTGAAATTAACTTCCAAATGCTCCTCAGAGGAAGTATATGAATGAATAATCTGTTGGATGGGATTGGACTAATTAAAGTGAGCAATCTGTAAGGAACACAAAGTGGGAAATGTTTACCAGGGAATTCATTCAGAGCCCATAATGAAACCAGTCTTGCTGTCACTCAACACTGTTGCAGTTTGCATTAAACTCTTTTAGGATTCCAGAGTTGCATTGGCCTTTTAAATTTTACCTGGAGAAAGAAGAAAGAGAGTAGTTTGGAGAGAAGACAAACAGGATTAGGCTGCTGTAGAGCTGTGCTGTGTTCTTCCTTTGAAACTCTCAGCTGTTACTTGAAGCTTCAGCCCTGGAAAGTTTGCACTTCTCAAAAATTTGTTTTGCAGGGGTTTTCTATCCTTCTGCAGTCATCTTTCCCCTGAGTCAGGCAAGCAGCACCATATCTGTGCTTTATCTCTCATGAAGCTTTTATTAACAGAAATAAAATGAGCCAGAAGAACCAGTCACAGTTTTGGTGGGGGTTCTACCCCAGCACTTGGCCATAGCACAGATGAAACAAGACTCAGGAACATTTCCAGACCTCATCTTGGAGTAGGTGATCCAGGACTCAAAAAAATTATTTCTAATTTCTGGGAAGATGATTAGAAACAGTTTCAATAAGCAATTTTAGACACAGTCATCCCATTTCTGCAGGGCAAGAGAGTTCAGTAGTGTTGCTATAAAAGCTGTTTGATGCTACCTGGCTTCAATTCCACATAAGGAATATGTTAATTTCATACTATACATATTGCACCAGTGTCCACTCTTTTGCTCTTTCATGCTGTGAATGAGACTGCAGACTATCTGCTTTATTCCTTTCATTTTGTTACCCAGCGATTGAAACTTCTGCTGCCTTGTTCTTCTTCATGCATCTAATTTACAAGTTTGAATCCCACTTTGTGATTGGTCTCTCATTTGAGGTGGTCAAGAAAACACTCAAATGTAACAGTTCTCTGTCTTCCATGATAGCAAATTCAGCCCTAGTGAAGTCTGAAATGTTTAGCCATGCTGCATCCGAGCTACCTGCTGGCAAAGAGGAGGTTCAGAGCAGCCCTGCGGAGAAGGACTTGGGGGTGGTGGTCGATGAGAACATGAGCATGAGCTGACTGCAGTGTGTGCTTGCAGCCCAGAAAGCAACCGTATCCTGGGCTGCATCAAAAGGAGCATGACCAGCAGGTTAAAGGAGGTGATCCTGCCCCTCTACTCTGCTCTCGGGAGACCTCACTTGGAGCATTGTGTGCAGTTCTGGTGTCCTCAACATAAAAAAGACATGGAGCTGTTGGAACAAGTCCAGAGGAGGCCACAAGGATGATCAGGGGACTGGAGCACCTCCTGTATGAAGACAGGCTGAGAGAGTTGGGGCTGTTTAGCCTGGGAAAGAGGAGGCTGCGTGGAGACCTCCTAGCAGCCTTCCAGTATCTGAAGGGGGCTATACGGATGCTGGGGAGGGGCTCTTCATTAGGGAGTGTAGTGACAGGACAAGGGGCAATGGGTTCAAACTTAAACAGGAGAGGTTTAGATTGGATATAAGGAAGAAATTCTTTCTTGTTAGGGTGGTGAGGCACTGGGAATGGGTTGCCCAGGGAAGCTATGAATGCTCCATCCCTGTCAGTGTTTAAGGCCAGGTTGGGCAAAACCTTGGGTGACATGGTTTAGTGTGCTGTGTCCCTGCCTATGGCAGGGGTGTTGGAACTAGATGATCTTAAGGTCCTTTCCAACCCTAACTATTCTGTTATTCTATGATCCATGATCCACAGAAATCACTATAGAGACTGAGAAAATCCCTGACTTTTCTCCTGGTTTGCTTAATGATTGCAGAGAGAAGCATCTTTTCAAATATAGAATAGCATCTATAGGTATCAGTGTATTATGTTATCTGTCACTGAGCACTTCTGGTGAAAAGTATCCTCTCTTGGACTAGACTTTTGAATGTATCTGGTTCTTCAATCACCTTTACTTTTGAACAATTTGCACTCCTTCTTTTTGCTAGGAATGGGCTATTTTTCGGGCATTGGTCATAATTTCTGGGTCAGCTAATAACCCCTTTCTATTCTCTACCTAAATGTTGTGTATTACAGAATTGTTGAGTTGGAAAATGTTAGCTTCATTTAGTTATTGTTAAGTTTTGCTGAGAAAGGAGATGGCTAGCTCATATGCTAGGTCCATTTTCAGAAGCAAAATGCATTTAATTAGGCTATTTTTTTCTGCAAGTTCACAAAGTTTCCTTAGAATGGTCTCCAATTAAGCAACTGAATCTGATATGAAGTAATTGAGACTGACCTAGCTGTCTTGTAGTACTGCAATGAGCTGCTAAGGATGGTGAGAGGGATCAAAGTTCCTCCTGAAGTGCAATCACACCACATAAAATAGAAGATACATATGCTGGGATCTCTCTAGAAGTTCCTCATGAGGGTGGATTAGGGAATATAGTAACTAATTCAAGCAATGAAATGTAAATACCTTCTACTAGTAATAGCAACGGTTGTAAGATGAAGAACATTTAACGTGCTTTTTTTAAGGCAAGCAGTTTCCAAGATAGTTACTTTTCCAGGATGTCTCCATTTTTTAATCCACTTTGTTGCCCTCCAGATTTCTCAGAAGCACCTAGCTAGCCTCTATAGCCAGAATCAACAGAATATGTAAACTCTGACGCCTCAAAGCATCAGACCCCAGGCTGTGACTCACCTCACCTAACTTTAGCTCTGTTCAGTGTAAACATCTCTACCTATGTTAGTTATTATACTTTCTACACAGTCAGCAGAGAGAAAGAAATGCACATCTGGAACCCAATCCATCTAACTTCTTCTAAATGTCTGGTTTATGTGGAGATAAACTGCACACAGTTCCTCTCCTCTCACTCTGAAAGGGATTAAGGTGATTAGTTCAGATTCAGGAGTCCACTTTGTAGATAACAATTTTCAGACAGATACAGCCTATGTATCACCCTCATGCTGATCATCCAGAATTAGTGACTGATATTAGCTCCCCTATTTCTCACCTCATTTTTAGGCTTTCACACTGAATAACCTTAATACAAAGCATTCTCCAGCTTTCTGAGTCAAGAAAGGATGTTTCTAGAAAGGTTGTTTATGTATAAATTTATGAGGCAACCTGAAGGAAATAAGTTAGTACCCACTTCTCCTCCTAAAAGCCCTATTATGTAAAAACAGAAAGCCCTGTAGATTACAGTTGTGACAGATTCTGTTAGGAACTCAGTTATACTGATGAATGCAGTAAACCCACATGTAATTGCTAATGCATATTTGCTGGCTTCTAGTATGTGTGCCTTGGCATTTCTGAGCTGCTTTTGGAAGTTTCTATGGATGCGAATTGCTGGCAAGGAGGATTTAGTTCTGCTATTGTCAACAGGTGGGGTTTGAGGTGTGGATCTCCCTCATCATGGTTATCAGTTAAATGCCCAGTAAGCCTCTGAAGTCAGGAAGAGCTCTTTGATACTGATTATCCAACCAAACTCAGCATCTTAAAACAGATGTCATCAATAGATTAGGTGAGATGCGCACTAAAAAAGCTAGTTTCCCTACACCAAGAGAACTGACTTTCTTAACTTTAGGACACAAAAGTTTTCACATGTCTCTATATCTGATCTATATCTTTGTCATCTGAACAATCCATTCGTCACAAGGCCACCCTATTTTGCAGAAAGCAGTAACTTTTCTTTCTTTCCCTGACAAAAGCTTACTAAAGTTTTGCTCAGTTGATCTCAGGCTTACATTATATACCGGTAACCTCTATGATAATGTAGTCTGTGCAAGTTCATATGTATTTTCCTTGAAGTCACCTAGTAAAACAAAGGAACACGAGTCAAATAGCTCTTGTTTCCTTGAGTTCTTGCACCATGAGGTTCTCCTTAGCAGTAAGCCACATCAAACATACATTCAATACATGTTTTATTCTGGCAGTCCTTTTGGAAAGCAAAAGTAATCACTTCTGTATTCCCAGCATTGGTTGCTTGGGCAAGAAGTGGAAGATAGTGATGCATTGCATCACTTTGCTGCAGAAGGCCATTCTGGGCTATTGCACGCAGACATAAAACAATGCAGACTGGAACTGGTTTATCACAGCTCCATCTTTTGGCTATGAAGCACCTCTTCTAGAAACCAAAAAGCTTTCAAAAATGCTTAACATTTTCCTTCATTTGAGTGCCTGTTTCAATTATTTGAGCTTGCCAGCAGCTAAGATTGGCTCGTAGATCTATTGCTGGAAGCTTTGTTTTAGCTCTCTTCTGCCCCTGCAGCTTTCTTTTCCCATGGGCAGAAGGAATTCTCACTCCATTTCTTGTCTGCTTTCACTACCAATTGTGAGGTCTGCAGATTTGATTGGAACAGCAAGTTCCTGAAACTACCTTAGAACAATATAAAGCTTGTCCCATGCTTATTGCTGCTAAAGGAACCTCTGTAATTTTCTGGATGCAGCAGCCTCTGTGGCATCCTTTGAATTGCCAGGTGAGATCACATCACTGGTATATCTTACCCAACACTTTTTTGGGGGGGTCTATTTTTCTTAGTAAAACCAGCAATGCAGGAGCTGCAGAAAGGTATAAATATCATGTAACACATGGTTTCATTGCCCATTGCTGAATTCCTGTTTTATCTCCTGATACCAGCTTTACTTAGCACATCCAGCTGTCTCTCTGAATATTATTCTTAGCACTGCAGTATCTCCTTCAATAACTCTAAAAAGTACTTGTGGTCTTTATGAAATGGGATATTTCAGCAGGAGACAGTCTCTCTTGCAAGACATTGCCAATACCTAAACAAGATAAAAGGCACTGCTAGGCTGTTCCTTGAATATCCTGCAGAATCAAGCTCTTGAGTGGCTATTGGAGATTTCTGGAAGAGCCAGTGAAGGACATCTCTTTTACCATCATTATGCCGTAAGTTGTGGACAGAGCTTTGAGCTACAGTCCTGTAAACCCCATGCTTCTCCAAGGATGCCCTGCATCTCCCTCTGTGTTATGTCGCACAGCCCATATCACAGGTGCAGCTGTGGAGAAAGCACTAGGGGGAGCTTGTATTTTGTAGAGGAATGTGGAAATAGCCAAAGACATACACAGGGGAAAGAAAATACCTGTTCCGCAGAAAGCCATCTTTCTAATTTATCAAAACATAAAGCTGCCACTGGGAAAGGAAGCAAAATATAATTGTATGTGAGACATGCCATGAGAAAGGTACAAAGAAAGAGTACTGTCATTAACTTCTGCCCATGTTCAAGATGAGATGAAATCTCTGCAATCCCATATGTCCCCCAGTCATACTTTCAGCTTTGACTAGTTCCTTGAAAGCAGATCACTTTTCTTTTTTATTTCCCCCTGTACAAATAGAAATTTGATCATTAAATTGAATTAAATCGATATTTTTTTCTTAGATTTTTCAGATGTGGAAAAATATTTAACAATTGATTATGTAAGCTGGAAAGGTAGAAATCATAGCTCCCTATGTAAAAGTCACTTTTCTGGAGAATAGTTTAATGTAAGGTGTCCTTTCTCTCCTCCAGCTCCTCCTCTAGTACAGTTATGTTAAATGTCACAGCA
The DNA here is from genome assembly GCA_002631895.1 of Agapornis roseicollis. NCBI lineage: Eukaryota > Metazoa > Chordata > Aves > Psittaciformes > Psittacidae > Agapornis > Agapornis roseicollis. The sequence continues at coordinate 99,335 of NDXB01002330.1, read as the reverse complement.
GAAAAACTGAAAGCTCACTGATGAGGGCTGAAGAGATTTAAGAGCCACTATATCATTACAGTAATGGGTGCAGTAAGTGTGTTCTGGGGGAAACAAATATAGTACACAAGAGGCAGAAAAACAGAAAGGTGATTGGATGAAGTCAATTCAAAGTGAGAAATGCATCTTCATGCCAGGAGAAATAGAAAATGCTGGAAATAACAAGCAATTGGGGAATACGTGGCTTCAAAAAATAAAGAGATTTTTCTCTCTAGAGGCCTGGCTGTGCTTTTGCTTATAAAATTGTGTGAGTGTGCTGATGTCAACATAGAGTCTATATTAATTGTGGACAGAATTGGGAGCTACTGTGTAAATAAGAATAGCTGCACTGGAGTCATGAACTCAAGCAAGAACATGTCATTCAGCAACTGATTTAGTATCAGAAGTCATTACTCTGTAGAAGGATTAGGTTAAGTCATTTAACTCCTAGTGAGCATCTATCTACATCTGAAATCCTGACACTTTCCCTGTTTGTCATTACATCAGCTAATCCATTAAATATATCAGGGAAATCAGACTTCAGAAATCAAACTTCTCTTTGATATGGCTCTAAGCTGTTGCCACAGTTTTTACTGAGCTGTGGACTGTAGTTCACACCCAGTGCTGGCCAACCTGGATAAAACAAGGTTTCAGTCTCCAGAGTTTTTCTAGCAATATCCATTGACAGAACATTCTTTTCTAAATTTTAGACCATTTTCCTCACATCTAGCCAGGTTTCCTTCCCAGTTTAATGCTATAATGGTTATAATTTCATAACCTATAATGCAGCAATGCAACATTTATGCTATGTAGCAACAGACAAAAATGATCACAGCCTTCTCAAGAGTTAGCACGAAGCATGCAACCTCTAGGCAAAAGCTTAAGGTGTGACAGCTCTTCTCACTGAAGTCTGCCACCTTCAGAAACAACTTCAACTACACCCATTCATGACTTAGTCCCTCAGCCCTCCCATAATTGTCAGTGGTGCCATGTTCTCTGCTCTTTAAGGTGTAGTAAGTTGAGATAAACAGAATTTATCTCAGTGACACAAAAAAAAAGCAGTGCTGCTCTGTGGTCTCTGCTTATCTGCACTGGCTTTGATACTTGCCAGACCTTTGGTGAATTGATTCTGCTCAACAGGAGATCAAAAAAGCCTCAACCAGTGAAGAGTAAGGTGTTTCTGACTGCTGTGAGAGCTAAACCATTTCAGCAGGGGCTACATGAATTGGCACAGGGAAAGAATCATGAGAAGGAGGAGGACAAGAAAGAAAGACCACTCTCTTCCATGGTAGCAAACTCTCAGTTTAAAGCACCTTACCACACCTTTAATTCCTACAACTTGAAAGGGAACACCGAGTATTCCAGGTGACTTCAGAGGGAGATGGGCTCACACATCAGAGAGTAGTAGTGTGTGATGTGAAGGCAGGTCTGTATCTATTCACCAGTTCTAACAAGTGCCCTTTCCTTTTTCTTCAACACTTCTTGTGTCTGAGAAAAGCAGATCCTCCAGGGCCATGTCCACAACTCAGAAAATAAGCTGGGTACCAGTCTAACTGAACACCTTTCCCCACTGCCTCCATGGCTCACCTCAGATAAATACCATTAACTGGTGCTGACCAGTGTTAACTAATTGAAAATGGCTTGTAAGAACTCATTAAATTACACCCTTCATTACAGTTGCAAGAAAATTGTTTCTGTTCCCTTAATAATGTTTGGGTTAAGGTATTCTTCCCTTAAATCAGTGTTTTGCTTCTTTTCTTACACTGTTTTAGTCTTGAAGGACCTGGTGGTTATTTTTCTACTCTACTACACACTGCATAATAAATCTATTTCTTTACATCCCCTTTTTCTGGAGTCTTGTTGTGTTAGAAATTAATCATTAATTTTTTTTTAAAATTGAAGGGTTTGGAGCTCTTCACTTTTAAGGAATTTGAATTTTTATGCATCAGAGCCCTGCTTGAGCAGAGAGGAACCTCTGAACTGATTTCAAAATCATCACATTGTCCATTTTGCTGCTTTTTAAGATGTGTGCAAGGTTTCCAATAGTCTTTGAATTAATGGGGCAGGCAGTAAAAGCTTCTATTTGTCTTTAGTTCTCATTGAAAGAAAAATCATCCCAGCTTTTCTATCTACCAGTTAGCTGCACAATGGTCTTGTGCACAGACCAGGTGGAAATGTCCCACATCTCTCTTTAAAACAAAGAGAAAGGGGGACAAAACTGTATACAAACACAAGCATACACAGACACTCATACTTCTGCTGTTCATACTAGAATGGCAGCTAGACCTGCACAGTGACAGCTCTAGTATGGTGATAATCCAGTTAGCAGGGATTTTACAAGACTTTTAAATATTGATAAGAGAAACATCCCTGCTTCCTTTAGCTCCTTAAGTCAGCAGGTACTGAACACCTTGTTAAACATGTGATTACCAATAAGTAACATGTAATTCCACCATTCTTAAAGATCCCCACAAGGTACATTTTGCAACAAGGATGGATTTTTATTTCTTTTTCTTTTTTTTTTTTTTCTATTCCATTTCCCTACTTTCCCTTTTCCTCCCACTTTCCAAAAAACAAAAAGAAGATTTCTTTGAGTCATTTCTATAAATATCTACTGGTATTTCTGAGTCTTTGCTGATTTGTATTAGCTGATGATCTGGCTGGTTAGAATATATGGAGAGGCATCTATGCCTGATTTAACTGACAATTTAGGTATTTCCTATACCACCAACAAATAAAGAGTTCATTCCAGGCATAGTCTTTTTTAAGAGTCATTAAAAAAAATAAATCTTGAAACTTATGGAGAATCACCCTTAATACCAGAAGCTATCTATGGCTCAACCACTAAAATTCATCAGAAATATGGTTTTTCACCTTATGTAGGTTTCTTTTAAAATGGGTGAGCTTAAAGCTTTATATTCCCATTGCTTCCTGAGCCTAGGATTTGGTGATTTCAAGAGACTGAGCCAAGAGGCACATACGTTTCTGCTCCAAAAACATGAAGAAAAAAAGAATGAAATAACTCTCACTGCAGTTGCTAGGTATGGCATGATGGTGAGGGAAGCAGTGCATAACTGATGGGAAAAAAGTGAGATGTTCGCTTGTACCATATGAGGAGTAACAGCTGATCTGTGCACTATGAGCACAAATTAAAAAGAGCTTCTTAGTCAATTGCTTATCCAAATGAGGATAGCAATCTATAAAGAGAATTCATTACCCTCTCTTTTCCTCTAGCCTTTTTTGAGGGTTCATCTGGGATGAGCAGGGGACTGCCTGAATTGGCCTTTTCTTGATTTCCCTTTACTGCCCACTTTCTAACAAAAATGTATCCTCATCCCACCCTGGTTTGGAGAGCTACAAGCAGAGGAGGGCGCTGCTTTCTGTGCATGAGCAGAAGGAACTCTCCCATGAAGACTGCGGAGCTGGAGCTCCCAGTGAGCTGCGGGAAAGCCAAAAGCACAGGAACAGCACAACAGTGCCCAGGAATCAGACTTGGGACTAAGGCACTTGGCTGACTGCATTACAAGCCATTGCTGAGCTTTGTCCCTAGCAGGGAACATGGTCCTTGGTATTGATGAGCTCTTGGGCTTTTAAAAGTCCAAGCAGCTATGCAGGCAACACCATGCAGCCAGGTGTAACCAGCTGGCCTGCTGTCTGAAGCAAAAGCTCTGGGAGACTTGAATGTTTAAGAAGAAGAAGAAAATAAAACCATTGAAAAATTGGAATCATATATGCTTTCTTTAGAAACAGGCTGAATTTCTAGAAGGAATATGGGCTTCAGGAAGGAGTTCACATTGCAATCCTCCTCCTGTATTACCTTTCAGACAGTCATACTCCAAATGTTTCTCACACTGACAGACCAAGTTTGCTTCTTATAATGGAAGTACTTGGGTACTCTACTCTAGATCATCATGTTTAGGTCCTACACAAATGCATGGAAAAGCAGAAATCCAACAATATAAATAAAAACACAGATGGAAAGGGGTGGTTTGTAAAGTGATTTTTGTAGTGTGGCACATCACAGTCATTGAAAGATCAGATTTCTGAATCTCAGCCTGGCATCTTGGCTAGTGGCATGGACTCATATTATCTGCCTCTCAGTCTGTTGTCACTGTAAATACTTGCTCCAGATGTGACCCACAAAATGTTACACATTTCTTTTTTATTTTTTTTCTCTCTCTCTCCTTTTTTTTTTTTTTTCTGGTAAATGTAAGAAACTTGTCTTCTCTGTAGGGCCACATTTTTACTGGTGTCCATATGCACTGACAGGTNCTGTTTTTCCCCCTTATTTTTTTCTTTTTTTTTTTTTTTTTTTTTTCTCTCTCTCCCCTTTTTTTTTTTTTTTCTGGTAAATGTAAGAAACTTGTCTTCTCTGTAGGGCCACATTTTTACTGGTGTCCATATGCACTGACAGGTTCACACTTTCGGGGATCATCCATCCAAAAATAGCCATCAGGACCATCTCTAACTTAGCACAATGCTGGCAGTCCTAGGATGCACCACAATACAACTTCAGCCTTCGTTCCAGACTGGAAAAAGCAATAGCTTTTAGGTTGAAACTCAGTGCTACCCTCCCAGGCACTGTGTTGCACACAGCGCACAGACTTTCCAACTGAATCAGCTCCTCTGGAGCCCTGACAGCAGCAATGGATTCCTCATTTCCCCATTTGTGGGCTCACTGGAGAATCTCTGCTGAACTCACCCCAAGCAGATAGAATCCCATCTCCAACAAGGGCCCAAACTCCATTTGTTGGATATGACTGACCCATGTGGCAAAGTTAACATGTTCTGCAGTTGAGCAATATGGTGTTCAGAGCCATGCATAAACACTTTACTGCTGGCTATTAAATTTTATTGCTCTCTCTAATATGCTTTGAGATAACTAAACTTGTGCCTGAAAGAGGCATTTAAACTGTTTTAACAGTATCTACTTCACATAATCTGCTTTATGGCAGCGTCTCATAGTTTTACCCGTTTTAAATGTGTTTGTTGTTGGTTTTTAATCAAGGGATTTGTACTATGACCTTTGAGCAAAGGAAGCCCCTGCTAGAAGACAGCTGGCAATGCAGTGTGCAATATAATCTATGGAGATTAAATTCATTTCTTTCTAGTTAAGACAGATGACTGGGAGGCTTGTGGATCCACTGGGATTCTGGTGGATTGAATTCCTTTTTATTTTAAAAGGAGAACAGAAATTGAGAAATAATAGACATAATTTTTGCTCAGTGGATTAAACCCTTCCCTGAATCACTTGGGTGGCCTGGATAAGAGAAAATACACTGCTATTCTTGTGCCAGTCCTTCCCCTTCTAGGGGAAGGGGTTGAAAAGAGGTGTGGATGTGTATGGTGAGGGACAATACCTTTGTTCAGATGAATTGCCCTTCTTCTAGGTGTCATGAGGTTCAGCATAATCCTTCCTCACAGACAACTGAGTTACTCTGAAAGGTTAATAACTACAAAGATAACTCGATCTGCTGTACTACCTGCCACTGGGCCTCACAACCTCTCAGTGAAAACAGAGCTAGAAATGTGCCCAATAGACCCATAGTTTGTCAAGGCACAGACAGCAAGTCTGCAGCGTTTTGTTGCAGCAGAGGAAGGAGAAAGGGAGGTTTTCTGGGTGCCTTGTGGTATGCAGTCTTTGAGACACAGGTATCCTAAACTGTTGTACAGTGAAACCCTCTTCTAGGACACTTTCTATGGAAAGTACCAGCTGGTGCAAATGGCCCAGACTGGTCTAGTAAGGTGCGCAGGATGTTTACCGGGGAGCTAGCAAAGAGGTGGGTTTATAATTCTCACAAAGAACTGAACATGTAGGGAGGACTAGAGGGGAGGAAACAGGCTTCCCACTGACACTGTGATCCACACCATCATTTAAAAAACAGCAGTAACTGGCTCTGGCTTCAGTAACTAACCTGTGTTCACATCCATGAGGCCCATAGCTAGAAGAAAACTGTTCAGGCTCAGGTACAGGACCAAACCCAAGTTTTCAGCCCTGGAAATACTGAGCTACATGTAGGTGTCTGAGATACTGAGATACATACAAGTGTCTACCTGTTTGCAAGCAACATACAAACTGAAACCAGAGTTTCAGCTCTTCCCGGATTAGCATGGAGCTAATCTCAATTTTTGATTTAAGTACCTGAAATAAGATTTAGTCTTTAGTCAGAAAAAAGGTACTTGATCTATTTGTTTGCTTGTTTGTAACAGCAGGCAGAAACTCATCTTTTGACTCTATCCACATCAACCCTGAGGCTACCCCAGAGCCAGATTGAGCTGAGCAGATCAGTTGTGGATCAACAGCTTGGTGGGATGTTTCACCTGAGTGAGCGCACAGTGACAGCTTCACCAAATGCTGTTGTATTGTGTGACAAATACAGTCACATAATTATGATTGTCTTCATGCCAGCTGCAGGATAAGGGCACACAGGACACTTAGCATCGCTCAGCTGACCCAGAAGCCTGTTCAGCTAAGCAGACTAATGCGTGCCAGAGGCATATGCTATATAGCAAGTTTAGCAAACACACCAGACAGATCATTTGGGTACCTAAAAACTTATCTCTGCACACACCTTCCAGTTAATTAAGCTACTTTTATTGATATATCACTGAGCTGTCTTTGAAACAAATTAGGCAATGCTTTCTCTCCAGCATAATGCAGGGTACCACTGCCAGTGGAGACATATCAAGAGGTTGCATAAAAAGTTCTTGCATCTCAAGGGTTTCAGGACTGTTTATCCACCTTATGCTTACTCCTGAAGCTTCCTTTCATGCTCCACATGACAGGAACACAGCATGGCTATGCTGAAAACATTTGCACCAGTCTGTCTTCGGAAGGCCCTTTTGCTGTGATGAGAAGCACTCTGGTGTTTTGTTTTTCAGGAGACCTCAGAGCTGCCTGAGAGAGATTTCTGTTGAACCTCCAAGGAAAACTAAACCTGCCCTTTCAGTGACTGCCTCTTACCCGAACATTAACTTTACCTTGCAAAGCACAAAGCTGATGGGTAAACCAGGGAAACTTTCCTTGGGGTGCATAGTATATGGGCAGTTTTTTTCCTTTTGGATCATTTCTATAGAACCCAGGAACCCATAGGAAATAAAATAATGGCCATGTATCCCTTTCCTTCCCTTTATTAGTTTGCCAAAGCCACATAAATTAAAGAACACTAACAAAAAAGCACATAGGTGAAAATCTACTGGCACACACACATACAACACAGACAGAAAAAGAGGTTTCCTGCTTGCCAAGATGAGAAACATGCTTGGGATGATAAGGATGACTGCAAGATGCAGAATATGGTGGCTGTACTATGGAGTTTGTAATTGTAAGTGGCCTTTCCATTTCAGGGGTCACTGTGCTAAATTAAAAACCTACAAGAAAGCACTTAATTTAGGTTAATGGGATGTTTGTATGTTAAATGGGTAAAGGAAACTGATTTTTTTTTCTTTCAAAGAGGAATTAGATCCACTAATATCCCAGGCCATATTCCTAGAAGATGTAAATCAGTGTTAAACACCGCATCTCAATGGAGCCTGCTTGGTTTTTCAATAGACGAAAGAGTCTGTATCATCTTACTTTTTCATGTGCATATCTGTGAACCATGTGCTTAGGTTAAGTTTATTCTGCCTGTCTTTTCTTTTTCTTTTTATTTACCACTTGTTTTAAGGTTTAAAGATGAAATTATATCTTTCCTTTCTTTCTCTGATCATTTCCAGGTCATTAACTATATCCTCCTGCTTTTCACGTTCTACAAGCAGAATTAAAAACTTCCTTTATGCATAGGGATTTGGGGATGATACCCTGATATCTGGGGGAGGGAATGCTGGAAAAGTATGGATTGGAATTACAACATTTAGAGCTATGCTTTAATAAAATATTAGGAGGAAAATGTCTTTCAGCAGAGCTGTTTCTTTGAAAATTTACATTTGAACTACTTGGTGAACAGTTACTCTACACAGCATGAGCAATATGCAGTGGGAAAATGTTCCTACTGCTTAAAATCAAAATCATATTTTTTTTCATCAAGGAAATACTTTGTTCCATCTCAGAAAGCAAAAAGCACTGCCTCTATGCTCAGAGGAGGCATGTTTTAATTTTTGGGGAAGGGGAAGTCTTCACTGCAATAAAACAGAGCTATTGTCTAAAATGATCATTAAATCACTGCCCCTACACACCACATTGCCAGGCAGGCTTGTTAGCTCAACAACGCAGAATTTCAAAGGCTGGTATTTCACATCTAAGACACAGCAACTTGATAGCTCTTGTCTTGCTTTGGGCTGAATAATTTTTGTTAACAGAATATGATAGCTTCAGGATCTTTTTCTGCTTAAGATATTTCCACATCACAAAAGTCATCACCGCACACAGGTATTAAGTGAGTCTCATGGATAAGCTCAACAGAGGGAGCAAGGACTGAATAGGCCAAGATGATTGAAAAAAACTAGAAATAAAGGTAGTTTGGAACACTTACTTGTAATGAAGGACCTTCCAGGTCAATATTGTGGTATAAGGTTGAGGTGGGTTTAGCTTGCTGTCCTTTAAATTCTTTGTGATGAGTCCTTCAAAGCCAAGCTCACCAGGCGTGTTGACAATTCTGTAGGCTTCTCAGGGAAAAAGGAAAGAAAGCCTTTAATGAGCCATTCTACTTGTTTTATGTTACTAATGATCATTTGAAACTCTTCCTGTCCATCTACTTTTGGCCACCCATGACCAGCTTACAGTGTAAGATTTCTTTTTCATATGTCAGATTAACTTTGTATTGTAATGTGAAGAGCAGAAGAGGCACCATTTTAGTTTCCAGTTTTATTTAATTGGTCACCATTTGTATTTAAAAGACAAATAGTTTCCAACATCAAAGCTGATTATAGAATCATAAAGTGATTAGGGTTGGAAGGGACCTTAAAGACCATGATCTCATCTGCCATATCATGCTATGGGTGCATAATGAAGAAATCAGTCTTTCTCTCGGTACCACTGGAAAAGCAACGGGGAAACTTTTTCTTCTTCTACGTTGTTTTTTCACCATTAGGTTTCACTACCTAGTTTAACTTGTCTGCTCTCTTTAGTCTAAATTTACAGCCCTTCTATACCTTTGTGTCCTCCGTGTTCCCATATAACAGCTGAATTTAATGTTTTACTAATACAAAACCAACATGAAAAGCTAATCTTAGTTTTAGGACCTTGTGTGCTAACTATATTTTAAGAGATGTCTTTGAATATGAATGTCTTCTGCCTAACTCACAATCTGTTCTGAAGATGTCCTCTATCCAGAGCTTGCAATGAGATAAATTGTGAACGTGTGTCAGCAAGCAGACTGAGAATCATTCACTCTTTATTACTGATCAACATGCTGCAGAGAGAAAAAAATTATTTACAGCTTTGTTGCCTTAGAATAGGCAAAGCCCCTGATGCAAAGAATGATGTTAATTCAAACTAAACCCACCTGAGCACATGAGTTACCTTTTCTTCTATTTTTATTATTAAAAAAATGAAAATCTACAATGAAAAAATTAAAGCCATAAAATTAAAAAAAATCCTCTAAAATGTAGTATATTCCTCTTAAAAATACACAACAGCAGATACCTTCTTACTGAATTGGTATAAAATGAAAGCCATAGAACAGATCTGGGAGTTTTGATTTAGCTTGAACTACCCTTCCTAAGAGAGTAATAGAACATTGATAATCAAGTGGTTTATAAAAAAAAATGGAACATTTTCGAAGGTTTTCATTAGTGATTTTCATCTCTGTTTGCACTCTATATAGAAATCTGAAACAAAGAAGAAAGGATTTTATTTTTTTTAAGTGAAATATACACTTCAACACAATTTTTGACAGAAGAATCATTTTCCTGCACTGCTACCAACTAACTACCTTCATCTCCACTGTGCTAATTTAATTTAGTTGAAGATCTAGTCCATTGCCTTTAAAAACATGCAAAAAAATTTCTTCTTGCAGATTTTCCTGTTTTCCAGAAATATTCTTCTTCATTATCCTTTTTTAATATGCAATGCATGCAAATGAAACCCGGTTCAGGAAGTCTCCTGGTATGAAATAGTCTGGTAAGGAGAGCATTTGGGAAAAATTGAAAAATCACTTGTCTCATTCTTATTCTTCCCTAGGCAACTGCTGATGGCTGTTGCTGGATACTAAACTTTGACAGCCCTTGATCTGAACAGGTACAGAGATCCCTATGTTTTCATCATACTATTAATATGAAATAGCTGCAAAAAAAGATTAATAGTACCTTCTAGGGCCTTGGAAAGGATGAAAACAGTGATGTGTGCCAAATATTTTGCTGCCAACATGTCTACTGATGGTACATTCACTCCAGTCCAGGACGGAAAAAGGCTTTATGGTAAGATTTCTAACACTTGCTGCTTGTAGTAGGAAGAGATTCATGGCCCAATTGTAGATGAGACCTATTTCTAGAATGACAGATTCTGTTTCTGGGGAAAATTTGCAGTCCTTTACAGTATTTGTTTGAACCTCAATGTTACCGGAGTACAAATATACATTTACTGAGGGCACATAATCTTCAAAGTTAATCTGAGCATTGCCCTACTCTGTACAGCAAACACAAGGGAGGTGGCTAAGAGGAACACAAGATGTTTATACAGGGACAGACCTTACCAGGACCATATCTTCATAAAGATATAGTAAATCATATCCGTATTCCATATTCAGACCATGCTGTGTTTTTTCTTCTGAAGACATATACTCACGGTTCTTTTCAGAAATATGGAAGTGACTTTTTTTGAGTGATCACAAGTCACTCACGACCTGAGCGACTCGCAGTTGTGTTGGCAGTGTCCTGTGCAGTAATCTGGCCTCTCAGGCAGGCTATGATGTGCTATGAGGCGTCTGAAGTAAAAGTGCCTTTGTCCTGTTCAAAATGCTTATTAGAAAAAGTCATAGGCCCTCCAAAACTTTTGAGTCCAAATGAACCTAAGGAAACATGTTTGCCTTATCAGTCAATTAATGAGCTGCCTGCTTAAATAAATAGACCTCTTGCTACTTCTACCAGCCATCACTGCTCACATTCTTCCTTGCTTAATTTTAAGCCTCCCTGTTCTTCTTTAAAGGACTTGCCATGCTCTTATACCTAGAATGTAGCTTGGATTAACGCATATACCCAAAGGAGCCTGTTGAGAGTGAGATTGCATCTCTCTGTGCAACAGTGAGTGGACAGAGTCTAAAACTGTACTTCTTTAATACAGACCAATGGATAATTCAGTTCTAATTCAGAGAATCATCCCTGAGAAACTAGCTTTTCACTTTAAAAACATCTTTTATGTCTTGTTGCCTTTTAGGTTAAAATCTAAAGCACAGAGTTAACGAGACAGAGAAACCTGGTATCCTTAAAATTAATCTGTTTGTTAGAAATAACTTTTTCCCTGGTCTCACTTGACTTCTCTTGTTAGCATCTATTATATTCTTCCTAGCTTTTCTAGCCTCAAGCCTCCAGACCCACAGAAAAGACCAGGGAATGGCAAGACAGCAGCTATTTATAATACTAATACATTCCCAGGTTCCACCGCAGAAGTTTTAATCATCAACTATTGTCAGGAATCAAGATCAAAAAGATTTGAGATTTGATTTGTTTGGGTTATAAAGAAGCCCTGAATGCCAAAGTGCTGTCGTTTAAACTGCAAAGTACAGCCCCTGTGTGAAGTAGAATGAACTGGTATTGCCCTCTCTGATCTGATTTGTAGCCATCACAGCTCTTTAATGTTATTCGATTTGACATCAATTAGCCAGTTTTCACCAGGGAAAAGTCTCTTTTTGCATTTAGTCCAATATCAATGTCATTTTCCTCCTAGAATGTGACAAGGAGCAGACTGCTTCAGCATACTTTGCAACTGACACAACGAATTGGATAAGGAGGAGAAGAAAGGCTTCACAAAAAGAAAAAAAGAAGGGGGTGGGAAGACTCAGAAAACATTTTAACCCCATCTTCCCATTTATGAACACATACAGAGAGAGAGAGAGAGAGAGAAAGATAGAGACATACATATGTCTCAAAGAGACATATGAGACCTCCTGCTCAGTATGTATTGTTTATCAGTACACTTGCAAGAATTGCAGTTGCTGTAAGGATGCAGAGAACTTCAGATCTGTGTGTTCTTGGAGGATAGCAACTCTGGTAACAAGAGAAGAGCATTTATAAAGCTTTAATCCCAGCTTTGTTTCATCTTTCTGTATTCTGCCTGGGACTTTGCAAAATGCCCAAGGATATATAGAGTTACTGGAACAAACTGCTGGTAAATGTGTTACTTGTACAATATTCTGAACCAACACACAAAAGGAAAATGCTCCCAAAAGAAAAGAGACATAGTGAGTGCAAATTTCTAAACATTAAAACTGTAAAGATGTACCACAACTGCTGTGTTCCCTACTTTTAGTTGGATGCAGCAACAAGATGGACACTGTACATTAATGTAGGAAGAATAAAAATAGTAAAATATTCCTTTGTACATGCAAGAGCAGGTGCATTTTGATGGAATAAACAGAGGCTAGCAAAACTAGGAGCTGAGACATCTGCAAGTCCATGTAGGGAGATACAAAATGGACACTTGAAGGGAGAGGCTAAAAATGGGCAACATTGCAGAGGAATGCTTTGTGAGCTCTGTTCTCTTCAGGGAAAGGTATGCAGGATTTCAGAGTGGCTTTGTTTTCTCTCAAAAGGGAATTATACTAGGAAAAGCTGGGACATCTAATATAATGATTTTTATCTGAATGCCCAGCCAGCTGCAATATTTCTGGGCTGTACATGCAAGTTGCAGAGGGTAATAGTAGTCCACAGTTTAGAGCCTTCCTCAGGGTGATGAACAAGCTAGTTATTGATTGCTGCCTCTTTGCCAGTAGCTTGTAGTATAGAATGTTAGAAAAGGATGGAGGAATACTGTTATATATACTAAACTATAGTTAAACCTTTTTTTTTTTGCAGTCTCAAAAAATAGATCTGCCACTGCATGACAGCTCTCATTAGGAATGTCAAACAGGCTTAAACTAGGAAATTGCAATGGGCAAAGAGGGCTCCATTGCAGCTTTGGTGGAAAAGAAACCCAAGGATATTAGCCAGATGTAAAGGCATCTTCTGAAGCCAAGGTGATGTCAACTTTAAAATGAACTGCTACTTCTGAATCCTTAAAGCATATCCTATAAACCCACTTAGCTATGGAAGTATTGGTGGCAGTTCAAAAATTTCCAGACTACCTATATATTTTTGCCTTTTGGGAAAGAACATTTTGATGTTGCCAAGCACCATTCAAGATTCAGATCTCATCTGTAGATTCATAGTGAAGCAGTGTAACATTTCTCTGTTGGGAGAAGGCAGTGTCCCAGTCATGAATGGTGTAAAAGTTTTTGGACAATGAACCATCTCTAAATTATTACTCCTATCTTTGTTCCTAAATGACATATTGAGCCATAAGAGTTTCATGGGCTTGCAGGCTACATTTGTGACCATTTAATACAAAAGACCTCTTCAAATTCTAAAAGTCTGAGATCCAACTCCAGTTAATGCACAGATCCTTTATCAGCACTCAGTAAATACATGAAACTGAATTATTCCATGACAGAGGTTCAGATAAGCAGTACAAAACTAGTTGGTATCAAACTTTGTATCCCTGTTTTTTCTACAATGTTATAGTCTCCATTTTCTTATAACAAATGAACTGCAATCCAGAACAAATGCCCACAATGAGATTCCCATAACTGTGATTTCTTGCCCAGTCCATAAAGGCAGCTTCCCAGCCATGCTAATTAGAGCTATAGCAACAAGATTGTTGATTGTTAAACCACAGCCATATAGAACACCTTTGAAAATAACCCTAGATCTTTTCTGGGGATTGTCCACCCCACATGCAGCCTAGCCTTCTCAATCAAACAATTAATATGTTATGTTGTATGCAAGGCAACTTGTCAGGATGTACGATGTCAGGAATCATATGATGAACAAGTAAAAGATGGCTAAGTTAATAAGGTGCTTCCTGAGGGTGGCAAGTAGGACCTTGAGGTCACAACTGAAGGCTGCAGTGAGAGGAGGCAAAGTTTGGGTTGATTTCCCATTTGCCTCTAACCCTCTCTCACGTGAACTCTTCTGACTTGTCCAACTTTCCTTGACATGTTTCAGCAGGGAATGAAAGGCAGTGAAGAAATTTCCCCCTGTGCTCTGTACCTGAGCTCTTGCTGCTCTCTGAAAACTTGGCAGAGCACATATCTCCCTTAGATGCTGGAGTTCTAAGCCATTGCCTTTTGCCAGAGCTACCACTTCCATACTGTGAGCCTGCAACAAGGACATTTTCCAGTCCAGTAGCTCTGTTCTGAAGGGTCTCAGTGCTGAGAACTCTTGCAAGAATGCTCTCTCTCTATAGCATTCATTTAGGGAGCTGCAATTCACACCTTTCTGAAACTAAGATTGAAAGGGGGTATGTTTTTAGAGAAGAGGCGATAGAATTGTTAATTTGGGCTTGTAATTATTCAGAATTAGCACTTCCCCCCCCACACTTCTTTAGTTATCAGATTCAATTACAAACCCACATTACCAACCCTAATCTCTACTAAGAGCTGTTCAGACATGAATAACAATGAAACTGAAGCAGCAGAAGGGTCAGGAAAGGCTGGATAACCTAGCAGGAGCTAAATCAATGCTTGATAAAGTTCTTCATCTAAAAGTCCATACTAAGACTTATCCTGCATTGACAAAGCTACACAGTTAGCAGTAGATTAAAGTCAGTGGATCCTGAAGGAAGCTGCAATCACAGCTCTGACTGCAGGCCATCTTTACAGAGTGTTTAATTCAGAGACAACTGCAACTCTCCTCTTCAAGCACCACCTCTCCTGTTACTGCTGAAATCCCATTTATGTAAGTACCAGTTCAGCTGCATTGATGTAACCGCCTGGTGAATCACGTTGTGCTCTGATCAGTCACTCGAGGCACTGATCCAGATTAAAAATAAACCTTAGAAAAGGGGCAAGGGAAGGAATGGTTATTTAAAGCCAGCTCAACTCGGTGATCTAGAGAGCCCCTTAAAGGATCATAATGATAACAGCCATGTGGAAGCAGAAATGCATGGCTAAGGGTGGGAATAAAGTGACAAGATGGAGCTTAAGAACAGGGGCCTGGGTGTTTTAAGGTGGAAGAGAGGGATAGCTGAAATCAGAACAGCTGTCAAGAGAAATGATTTTGTAACCACAGCCTCTGGGATGGGCAGACCCATAGACAAGAGGTGTTACAGCTCTCATTCAGTAGAACAGACCTTGAAGAAACAATTGCTTTTTATTCTGAGTGTGTACACCACTGACCAAACAAAGAAAAATATCAGTCAGTTTAGGATGATGAGAAGGTTTCAGTGTTTCTGACTAGAATCCCCTCACTAAAGAATGACTCATAGTTTATAAAAGAAGTTTTGTTTTCTGGGATTATAGTAAAGATTAATTACCAAAATATCTGTAATTGCTATTTCCAAAAGAAGAAATTGAACCTCTGCAAAAGCTTTGAGTCAGCACAGGAGGGCTCTTGTCATTTTCTCTTTTGGCTTTTTTGAGGGAAATGATTCATCCAAAACACTCTGAATTTCTGAATCGTTTCAGTTCCTAGGTGCTCATCTGAAAATGTTTCTCCTTTCTCAAGATATAATGTACTGAAGGACTGTGAATAAACATCACCTGAACTGAGAAATGAAGCCTAGGGTATAAAACCCAACAAATCACCCCACTGTAACTGTGTATAGAGGAGGAAAATATATATGAAAAAGCAGATGTCCCAGATGATTAAATGCTTATCCCTGATTAATCCAGGAGTAAATTTATCATTCCTGGGACACAATTAGAACAGCTAAAGTATCTTTTGTTTGCAAGCTTTAGATTTTGGGGTTTCTAATGAAGACGGCTTGTCTTGCAGCGAGTTAACATACTTGCATATCCACACCCAAAGGCGATGCTTAAGCTTATGTTGGAGACCAGTGAGACAAGAGTCAAACCTAGATCTTGAGTCTCATTTCCAAGACTGCAAGACTACCCTTCTTTGCAAGCAATCTGGTTATTTTAATAAGCTTTCAAAAATGGAGAACAACAGCAAGATGGAAATTGTAAACCTTGTTGATAAGACAGCAATAGCATTAGCATGATACAGCTTTACTAGGCAAAAATACTACCCTATTATCTGGATGAACAACTGAGACTTGAGCTTCATTTTACCCCACTCAGGAACCACTTTAGCAGTAACCAACTGCAAAAGAAGACACAGACTCATTCTAGCATTTTTAATTTGCAGTGTTTCTTGCTGCTTGCAATGTACATTGTTTGCAGTATCCATCAAAAGGCAAAGCTGATAAATAAACAAGACCATGGATGTCAGTTTGATAACTTTAACATGCATCACCTCACTGAAGAGTCTTGGTCCCCAGATTTAGGGTCTACAGTTTTCCCTCTGCTTCAAACCCAACTTTGACAAAGGAGATAAAGGTAGAGCAGCATGGTTTCACTGAGAAAAAAAAAGAAGAAGGAGAGCTCTGCGTGCATTTTTCCTGGGTACACTGGGAAGAAGGGACTGGGCACCAGGAGACCTCATTCCCACTCTCCCACACCTAAAACTTGAGCAGCCCTTTAAGCCTTTCTCTTTCCAGTGAAATGAGAACAGGCTTTTCCAGGATGCAGCTGGTGGAAGAACTGTGGCCCTGACAGTCAGTTAAGGGAGTTAAGGTGTTTCTGGGCTCTGTTTGGCTTGACTCCTGTTCAGTATGTTTTTGGCTCATTAGAAAAAGAGCATCTACTTCAGTCTTCTCCCTGCCATACCCCATTTTATTTGAACAGAAACCCCAGGCTAATGAGAAAAAGGCTTATTAGATTTTGTTTTTTACATATAACTTGTGTCCAGGAAATAATATTGAAGATTGTGAGATACCAAGGTGTTCTCTCAATATTTGCAGTTTATAATTGTTTCTCCAAAGAAATGGGCAGGAGGAACTTCTCTGATGGAGCTGTGGTCACCTACCCTATGACCCAGGAGAAATGAGAGAATATTAATCAGGTTCACCCCAGTTCCCTCAGCAGAGCATTTATTCTTCTGCTGTTCGTTGCTTATTTATAAATAAAATCTCAGAATGAGTGATTGGAGGGGGCTGGCAGCTGAAAGGAAGATGGGAGAAGTTTGCACACCAGCACAGCAGGTTGGGAGCAAAAATTCTCTCTGAAAACACACGTCTCTTAGTAAATACAATAGACCTGTCCCTCCAAGCCAGAGAACTACAGCTTTATGTCACTATAATCAAAAGTAGGCTCCAGCCCTTAATCCTCCGCAATTCAGGCTGAGCTCTGCAGTCTGCAGGAGCTGAGGGACTGGAGGAAGAGAGCTGAAAGATGTCCTTTTTTACCCCAGATCCACTCCTGATGTTAAAGGGGATCATGGAGATGTACTATCTGATCTCTTTAATGGGAGTAGTACAGCTCTGTCTTACTTCACAGGGCAAAGATGAAAAGCACACAGGAGCACCGGAGGGCACAGGGAAATATCTGGGAATTGTACTTCAGTAGAAAGCAATTCATGTAGAGTCTTAAAAAGCTACCGCTCATCTGTTGACCAGAGTTTTATTCCATCATGGACAGAAAATAAAGCAGGTTCATTTAAAATTCCTGACAACTTTTCTTAACACAATGGGCTAGAAGCACACATATGTCCCACTGCTCAGCAGAGCAGCCTTTATTTGCTACAGTGAGGAAGTTGCAGACAGTTGCTGCTTGAATCCACACATATCAGAGATTCTTTTGTTTCTCTCAAGAGCTCTGCTGTCCCCTATTCAGTCCTACAAACAGTGCAGCAGCAGGTGATGACAGTAAAAGGTGGTCAAGGATTATGATGAAAATGGAGGCAAGATCTGCCACCCTTATAAATACAGTATTGCAACTTAAACCTTAACCCTTCAAGCCTCAAGCAATGAAAAAAGCTGTAAGTGTTCTGCTCAGCTGTCAACACCACCTTATTAGCGCTGAGCAAATTATCTTGTGCGAATTTGACAAACCTCATCTCTTTTTTGTTTCCTTCAGCTTGTGGAGATTTCCTCAGCATTTTGCATTATTCAGACAAAAAACTCCCTTGAGGGTTTTAAATCCAAGGTTTGATGGCCAAGAGCTGTCTGTGTCTGAACTGAGTTGAGGAGCAGATATTGGCTGGGCACCATGGAGCACGCGGCAATGGCTTCATCTTCCTGACTGGCTGAATGGCTCAGATGGAAAGGCCTTTGCAGCTTACCAATTCTTTCCTGGGGTATTTCCTAGCAGTAAAGTAAAGGAGACAACAGAACTATTTTCATCTAAAATGACCACAGATCATTTGAAGATGAGGTACGTTATGCTCTCAAGTCTTCTCCCAAACCCAGACTCTTGGCACCCTGTGTCAAACTTCCTGCCTGTCTGTCCATCTATCCACTTTTAAATGCTCCTAAAATTACTTCAAAATGTACATACTTACTTAAAAATATTCATTTATTAAGCAGGTCATCTTAAAGCCACTGCAGGCAAGAGAAGCAGCTGTGAATGTCAGTTACATCAAAGCAATGCTGATTTGATACCACAGGGACTTGTTCAGTGTATGTAAGAGTGGTCACTAATGGAGGGAAGAGGCCTGAGGAGCCCTGAGTTCAAGGATTCACATTGCTCATTGGGAATAATTCCCGCAACTGAAACTGACCCAGATGGTGGATTATTAAATGTTGAGAAGAGCAGGTTTGAGAAGGATGCAGGTTAAACACACCACCTGGATGCATGCATGAATGAGAGGACTTCAGGGATTTGCTCGCAGAGATAGTGTTATACACATACTGAAAAAGGGCCAGGAATAATTCAGAAGCTTATGGTGTTGTTTGCCTTTGGGATGTGGATTTAAATCCACTCCTCTGAGCTACTCTTAAAATTCAGACATGGCTGGAGGTCGCAAACACTTCAATCTGTTTGCATGGATTTTTAATTCTGGGGAGCCAAGCACTGTAACCATTAGAGAAGCCAGGTCTGGCCACCTCCTGAAGCCATTCAGTGGAAGCCATGCACACCGTGTCCACCCTCTCCAACAACATGGGTTAAAATAATTCAGCATTAAAAGACCATCTGAGCACTGCTCCGCTCTCTGGTTCATTATGTTGTGAATTGTTTGCTCCCATACAGTATTAAGTACAGAAGCCTGTTAGCAAGAAGCAAAGACCACCAGTTTTTCTGCATAATAAGGTGATCCTGAAAGCAGTTCTGCACTTGTCAATAGATGTCTGTTTCTGTGCATGTATTTCGGGCACAGAATCCCTCTGACACCACATCCCACTTTGCTAGCAAAGCATAGCAATTTCAGTCCCTAAAGGTCTCCTTCCAAAGTGCATTAAAGTCATCTGCCTGTCCAGTTTATGTAGGCACAGTGATTTCCTGGTAAGTGAGATGGACATGAATACATGTCCCATTTTGCAATTTCTCAGCTTCTAAACCACCACCATCCCCCCCCTCCATTTTGAAGTGCACTAGGTTGGGGATGGAAGACAGCAGTTCTTCCATGTAGCTTACACCAAGACTAAGGAAAAGTCAAGGTCAAAGCTCTTAAAAAGACTGTACTCTTTTTAAGCAAGACTGATAATTTATTGCTACTATTATTATTATTGTATTAATAATAATGAGGTCTTAGCTTCTGACCACAACTCATTCAGCCTTCTAGCATAACTGATTTGTTTATTTGTTTGGTTATGAAAGAGAATTATGGTTGACACTGCAAAAACTATATTGAAGAATCACATCAAAACTCCTCCCCAGGGTTTCATCCCATCAGTTCATCATCTCCAACATTAGACTGTAAAAGATCCCCTAGGAAGAATGCAAGAGCAGGGCAAGCAAATAGCAATACTTTCTTGATACACTCTCCCAGTCTGCACTAAGCCACTGCTTCTTAAGCCAAAAATGGTGTTTTTGTAGCTCATAGTTCTGATGGATTTTCTTCCTTGATGTTGTTTGATACTATGGGAATCACTGATATTCACGCTGCATTCCTGTTACCACTACTGCTCTGACAGAAAGATTATGGACTTCCACCTTTTCAGTTGTTCAGCCTTCAGATCCAATGCAGCTTTTTTCTTTATATATATAGAAAGAAGCTAGCAATTTTCAGTGGGAAATAACAAAAAAGTTTGCTTTCTGCTACCCAGGCCAGCTTTCTAAAACTATTCAGGCAGCCTAAGGGCACATGAAACACATTCTCATCAGCATAGCAAGAAAACAACAAATTGGCAGGGTACATTGTGGTCCTCTCATTATATCAAGCATTTTGTGCTTAAACCTGGGGCTTAGAGTAGGCTCAGAGAAATCCTCAGCTGTGTATATGGCCACTCCAGTAGAGATGGTGCACTGTGTATCCAGGAGATGATCTCTAGCAACTGCTGGAGACTGCCATGCTCTTCCTCCAGAGAGTATTTTGCCTTCAGAAGCTGGAAGACCTTTACAGAAAAGTCTCACACCATCAAGGCGTGGGCAGAATAACTGCAATTTCATATGGACATAGAGACCATGCTCAGATCTTCAAATAAACTGGGTACTCTGTCCTGGAGAGCAAGGCCTGAGTTACTTCCACATGCATTATAACTGCATTTTCTATAGCGGTGCAACTGAACACCCCTGCCCAATGATGTAGCAAAGGCATGTGATTCAAAGGCTGTGGAAACTGCTGGTGGAGAAGGGGGACTTTTCTGGGTGGGTAGGAGGACCAGTGGTAGACAGGAACAATGTGAGAATGGGTTTCATTGTAGGGACCAGGATCCCACAGGCAGCCATCTACACCTAGACACTGCCTACAGAGCACCAGGTTGACTGTTGACATGTTAGATACAAAACATACTCCAACAAAGAAGCTAACAAGATCCTTTCATCACAAACCATCAGATGTACATCTCAAAAACATATTTTATAGCTGTTTAATTGCAGGTTTTCAAGTCCATAATTTCTTCCTTCCTAACTTTCTAATTTAAGAGCAAAATCTAATTACAACATTGTCATACTATACTAATAACGCATATTTGTGTGTGATGATTTTTCTTTCTGGCACCTTATCCTACAAGGCTGAATGAGTTGTATCCAGGAGAGCACCTGCTTTTGGATTGTGCTCCTTCAAATAATTTTTCCACACTATTTTAGTTATGGTAAAACATTAACCTGAGAATCTGCTCATCTCCATATTCAGCAACAAACCACTTTATGGTGACAAAACACTTGTCTGATGTCCCCAGCCTTTGAATATGTAGCCCTAAGATGGGGATGAGGAAAAACTTTTTGTGTCTTCATATGGCTTGTCAATTTAAACAGTATATGCTGTTTGAGATAGGGATTTTGTTTTACTATGTGTACACATAGGGACTGTACAGTGCCACAAGTTGTCCTAAAACATAAATATTATAGCAAGGATTACCAGCTAATACCATTGCATACAATTACATATTCCTCCCCAAGAGGAAAAGCACTCAAGAGTGTTTCATGAAATATGAGGACATTGCTTAATCTGAGGTATTGCTTTTTTCTGAAGAAGATACTGAAGAGAATAGGAGTTTATTTCAAACTTATTTCTTACTGGGATCATATTTTTTTGGCACAATCTGTTTTGGGAAATTGTAATGGTTTAGAGGAAGAGTCCTGATAAAAGTGGATCTGCCCAGCATCAGTTTCTGGCCACCATTGGCCAAAAGTTTAGATGAATACAAAACGTATGGTAGTTAAATGAAGGCAAGCTTCCCATATCTCATTATACCCCATGAGTTTCAGAAGGAACAAACCCAGGAGAAAAAACAAAACAAAACAAAACAAAACAAAAGGACTGTGTAGTGGATGTGGTGAAAAAAGCATAAGAAAGGAAAAGAAGAAAGGGGAGGCCTGAAACATGGCTGCTTTGTGTTGTGTTACACTTAAAAAAAAAAGAGAAGACATTAAATAGTAAAGCAGATGAAGTTTATGTTTATAGCAGTGTACAGAAAATTAAGCTAATTAGCTCTTTCTGGGCATCCCATTAATTTTAGACAGTTGCTTCCAGCAATGTGGTTCAAAGGCTAGAGACAAGACACAGAGAAACAGGAGATTTTGCAGCTGTTTGAACAGAAAAAGCTACTTCCTAATTTCCTGTGAGCTGAGCTGTGACTTGTGCATTGTTCTCCATTCTCTCATAGGAGCTGAAATAGCAAAATCTGGCAGCTAAACAGGGAGCTAGCTACAGAATATAGTGAGTCAAGAAATGGAGCAAAGCATAGCTAAGACTGATAGAAGCTGGTGAAGCAAGAAGCAGCTAGCAAAATATAAACCAGGCAAGAGATCAGATCAGCTAAAATCAGCTCTTTTTATCCAGGAAAGCTTAAAATCATAAGCTACGATGAAAGGTTCGTTTAGGAGCATAAAATAAGCATCTTTGCGGTTGTCTACCCAAATGAATGGACAGTTAATTTGTTTTAATATAGTTAAAATTTATTTATTGCTAACCTCTTTATCTTCCTTGTTAGATTTTTTATCTTAGCATTTTTTAGCATAGCATAACTTTCCAAGGCTTCTCAGGAGAAGTTATTCTAAACCTCCTAACAAAGCAGGGTCAGCTAGAGCAGGTTTCCCAGGACTGTGTCCAGTCAGGCTCTGAAAATTACCAGGGATAGAGCCTGCATAGCCTCTCAGGACAACCTGTTCCAGTATTTGAGCACCCTCACGGTGTCCTTGCAGAAGTTACACACATAAATATCTTGCAGTAGAAGAATTTAAGACTGCCCATCACCTGATTTCTCTTGGCAAAAATTACTTTCATGGTCTTAAAATGTCCTCTATCACATATCCTGAAGTCATCTTTAGTTAGAGTGTAATTTCTTCTGAGGTCTTTATTCCCACTTGATGTTTAAAATTTTTCTACCTTCAATCTGATCTCCAGTTAGTGAGATCAGTGGTATTTCAAGAAGGATAACTTCTACCCATCCATAAATGCTCCATCTACCCTGCGGCACAGTTCACATAAATGAAACTCTTGCTCTTTAGAGTATCTCATTATCCATCTTCTCTTTTTCCTTTCCACATAATTGATTTCATAAAAATTCCTTGGTTCCTTTCATTATTTATTTTGGTTGGACTGATAATCAACATTACATAATCATAATTGCAGCAAATTACTTCATTGTATATCAATTGGATCCTTTATTGAAAGTGCTACATATAGGCATAGGATAAGACCAATTCCATATACATTTGAATATGTTTGAGAGAGTAGAAGTGCTTTGTTAAGAAGCCAAGGGATGGTTAGGTGTCTAGTTCTACAGAGTACAGGCAAGAGCCTGGACTCCTCTTTTGTATCACTCCTTGTGCTCAGTGATTCCCTCACAGATTGAATCTTCAGGATCAGGAGGACTTATTCAAACAGGCCTGAATATCAAAACTATGACATTTCATTAATGCTACTAATTGATAGGTAATTAACCAACATAAAACATGTGCTTGGACCAAGCATATCTGCTACAAAAGCATCTTTCACAAGAAGACATCAATGGGGAACCTTCATGTTCCTTGTTAGTGCTATTATTCCTCTAATACCCCATCAACACTGCTAATATTTGTACAGTGTTGGATCTATTTTCCAATTCAAATTTGTCTGGCTTTATTATTCTTAAGCTTATATGCGTTGATTTAAAAAGTTGGCATTCTTATCCATCTCTAATAGGTTAGTTCAAGTACTGGCTTTTATTTGTAATAGTCCTCCGCTAGAATAGTCTACAGACTATTCTGCAGCTTCTCTTCAGGAGAGCTGGGGATTTCTTATGGTATGAGTTTTTGGCTAACTTAAAAGGCAATAATTGTTCTTCTTCAGCCACAGTTAATAGCTAATTTGCAAACCTGGGCACAAGAGAAAATGACAAAAGAGACTGAAACGGTCTTTTGGGTTGATGAGAAGTTATTTTTTTTTAATAATTATTTTTGGCATGTTTCTAAAATGAGCTTTGCTGCTGCATCCTTGTAAGGTGTAGCCCATCTCTCCCCCAGCATCTTTCTTTCATGTTTTGCAGGCTAGTGAGTTGTAACCAGCAGTTTCTGGAAGGTTTTCATTGAAAGTATAGGCTTTCTTATGAGGTGTTTACATCATTCAGTGTAAAAAGATACAGAGACATTCAACATAGTAATACCACACAGATGCACCTTGGAGAGACTTTAGCTTGGTCCTGAAAGCAGCAAAATCTTGTCAGGTGAAGGCAGAAACTCTTTCTGTGATATTGCTTGTATTCCTACAGCTATCTTGCTTCCAATAGCCTGTATCTCTCTACTGGGTTGTTATACGTGCAAGTTTAAGCTTTTTTCTGCTTGAACTTATACATCTAAGATGACATACACCAGGGATCTAAGAAAGGCAAAACCACTGTCTATAAAAGGAAAGCAAAGACCTATTCCCTAATACCACCAGTGATTGTTAATCTCCTCTCTTAACCCATCTTGACTTTATTGAAGATGTCTCAGCTTTCCTGGTGGAGAGTTACACAGAAGATACTTGGATCTCTGTGAATCACTCTTAACCACTAACTTGAAAACCTTAGCTGTCATTTCTCTCTGCTGCTGAAATGAGTTTTCTCACATTGGCCTTAACCATTTATTCCACTGTCTCTCTGAGCAAGCCACTTATTCTACTATCTCTTCTCCTGGAGACTGAGCACTTGCAGTTCTTCACAACATTCAAGAAAGAGAACTTGTTGTTGTCTGGGTTTTGTAAATGAAGATTTATTGCCTATCTGTTATAATAGGTTGGTTCTTAACTGTCATCAAGGACTGGAATTCCCACGTAACTGAGTGTAGGAGATATATATGTTCCACTGATCATTCATTGCTGGCTTAGGCTTCATTTTCATTCCCTGACTGGGTGACAAACTCTTTTCCAAAGAAGAGAATAAAGAGTATCAACAAAGGCCATTCAGGCACAAACTCTTTTCTCTTGCACATATCATGTCCTTTGCTAGCTCAGTGTGCTGCTGCAGAAAACTCTTACCTTGGTGTTTACAGAAAAATGATGAGGAGTAACCAGGGTAAAACAGAAGATACATCTTGATTAAGCTAAGTCCAACCTATGATAGAGAGGATTTTTTTCATGCTCCCGAGATAATATGGGAAAGACAGTTTGTCTCCAGATTTTTCCAGACAAAAATGTCTTCTTTGTCTCTCTCTGTACTGCCATTTCTGGAATAACATCATGACAACAAAAAGACAGACATTGTGACCCAGATCTTATGCTGTATCAAATTACTTGCTGCAAGGTCATCCCCTTATCACATGGCCCAGGGAGTACCCTCCCTCTTAGAATCATAGAATAGTTAGGGTTGGAAAGGACCTTAAGATCATCTAGTTCCAATCCCCCTGCCATAAACAGGGACACATCACACTAAACCGTGCCACCCAAGGCTTCATCCAACTTAGCCTTTCATTTCTAAAACTGGTCACCCTGAAAGTAGGACTGTGTTCTTCAGTCAAGCACAGAGCAACAGTTCCTCAATGGTTTTATCTACAAATCCTATAGCAGGGGTAATGCTGACTTCACCGTGCAACTGGACATTCTCCAAATGAAGAAATGTACCTGACTTAAAGAAACAAGGATGCAGTTTTAGCTTTTCTGAGATGGAATCACACAGATTGTTCTCTTTCTATTAGCTTTCCACCTTTTTGTCATCTAGCAATGTGATTTGCAAGTATACCTTCTGTAGATGAAGAGCAACGTGGTACCAGTACCATCTCTGCCTCAGTGACAGCTAAGCCACTGTTCCTCCCAAAAGTTTCTTAGGTGGAAAAGAAGTGGTAGACTTAGTCACTCTTGACATTTTGTATGTGCACTGCAAGTCTTCAGGGACACTGTAAGGTGCAAAGTTCTTTATATGTCATACCTGGAATCAGGACATGCCAGAAACCTTACCCTAGGATGGTAAGCTTCATCACAAACTTCTATATCAATGTCAGCCTAGAAAGCAATCTCAACCAAAAAACAAACCCGAATTTTGTGTATTAAAATCTCATATCCAAACCCTTGTTAACATGCCATGTACAAGGTGTACCTAGTCCCCCCTGAAATGTGGATTAGATTCCAAATTACTGCTTAGCAAAGAGTATTATTGTAAACTAACAGCAAAGCAATATGCCTAAGGCTAAAATATCCATAATGTAATGGAATGAAGAAGTTCAAAAGAAAATAAAAATTACAGCTTCAACACTTTTACTGACTGCCTGTAAAGGTGTTCAGGTGACTGGAAAGTCAAAAGGAGAAATCTGTATTATCTCTTGTCTTTCCATAATATTAGGTAAAAGCTGAACATTAAGAATGAGTAGCATTTAAACTCTGGGGCATTATTCCTTGGGATGGAAAATGAAGCCTAAGAAGCTAAATGTCAAAACCAGAGATCTCATGGAGAAAATGAGGCCTAAGGAGCTAAATGTCAAAACCAGAGATCTCATGGAGTAACTGAACAGCCCAAGCTAGGACACATTCTTTATAGATTTGAAGGTACCTTTCAGAAAAGTTAGATTCCCTTGTGCAACCTAATATAAATAGTCATTCTTTCTGTACAAATAGTCATACTGTGCTTAATAAAGATCTCATTTTAAGACTAAAAAGTACGGTGGAAGGAAATGTCTGCTCATGAAGTTTGAGTGAAAATTGTTCTGTCAGGTGAACTTTCATAGTAAGTAATCAAGATTATTGTGAGAGAGAATATTCACCCTTACACGTCATCTTATTTGCAGAAGTAAAATGAGAATCCAATATTCTGACCATGTTGCACCTACCATAAGGATCAAAGGTGTTGCTTTATTTCGGGGCTGTTGTTTGTTTTGTTTTTCTTTTTTTTTTCTCACCTGCCAATGCTATAAATTATTTTGAAGGATGCTAGCTGATCATCTTTGTGTTTCAAAGCAAAACTTAAGAACTGCTTTAATCACAATGTCACCTCTCATAATTAATAGTAAAGTTATATTATTTATACAACTTTCTGAGTTGAAGAGAGATGATGTATCTTATGTCATTACATCTGTTCTTAAAAGGTTACGAGAAACGTATCTTTAACAAAGTGGCTTTTGTTTCTTCTTTTAACAGAACCCTCTGAATGTGTGGAATGCTCTTTACTATTTCGAATAGTATTTCCTTCAATGTGCCTGTACTGACCTGCAAAAGAAGGAAAGTTTTCAGGGCAAGAGTTTGTTTTCTGAAAGCTCCAAGTATTACTGCTGTTAGAATTCCATGAAATTAAGAAGTAAAAAAGAAGTACTTCTTTACTATTTCATTGGGAAAACCCTCTCAAGCACAAGACAGAGTTTCTGAAGACTGGAAAAATCTGAAACTAGAATCCTTTCTTGATGCCAGAGGAGTGACATTGTTAAGTTTACTTGCAGACTTGCAAGTGATCCAGTTCAAGACTACTCCATGACAGGCATATGACATTGGTTTTCTTTCACTCCTGGTAAGAACCCAAACCACCTATTCCAGAGTTCCCTCTCTTTTAAATGATTTTTAGATCTTTGCAGGTGTTCAGTGTCTTATGAAAGTGAAACCTTCCTATAAGCTTCATTTTTTCATTTAAGCTTGTTAAGATTGTTCATATTAAAGTATGTGTTCAGCTATATAAATCTCAGAGACTGCATAAAAGCAGTGGATTTATTCCCTAACAGCACAAGCTTGTTCCAGTAGAAAGTTGTTTAGAAGTAGAAGTTGTAGCTTCTGAATGAATATCATTATGATTGTACAGCTCTAAATATTGTCTTCCTAATTCATCAGAGACTCAGAGAAAGCTATCTTGGACTTCTCGGTGGTGCTTGTCCTGAAGATATAAATGCTGATGGCTGAATGCATTCAGTCACACACTGATGCAGCCACTCTGCTTCCTTGTCACAGCCAACTAACACATATCCACTCAGCACAGCCCTTTACAGAACAGTTAATGCCCTAAGATTGGGTTTATGTGTGAAAAGAAAATAGAAACACCAAAACACACTGAAAGCTTCCTGATCCCTGAAGGAAAAGATCCTGTAGACCATCTCACTCAGCTTCATTACTGAAGCTAGGTCTGGCCCTTTCCAGTAGCCCCAAGTTCAGACTGGACAGAACAGATATTTGTGTCTGCTGCAAAAGCTGCACCAGCAACAGGCATTTCTAGAGAATAAGCAAATCCTTCCTTCACTTCAGCAGCAGGACCACTAACCTTTCTGTACCGTCTGTTTGCTCCTTCCACAAAGTAGGCACTGCCGCCTTCTGCATCCTGACCTTTCCTCAATGTCTCTCTATTTGTTGCTTCTGTCCTTTTTAGAAAGCCTCTTATTGATGTTTTTAAACTGATGGGGGAACATAAACAAGTAATAAAGAAAGGTTAACAATACTGAATCAATACTACAGAGAGAGGCGTCGGGGAGATGGAATTGAGGAGGCTGACTGTGAAGGAAAGCGAAAGGCCAAATTTAATTACAGTGCTATTAGTAATTAAATTACATTTTGGGTTGTTGGCTTTGTTGTTCTTTGCTTGCTTTGTTTCTTTTAAAGAAAGAAGAACTAATGAAAGCACAGATTGGCATTAGGCTTTCAGAAAAAGCAGAACACCTGAATGGAAACTCTGACCAAGGGCTTTTTCATGTCCTTGCTAAGAATGGAATGTGCTATTCCATATTTTTGTGATTTGTTTTCTGACTGTAAAGAAAAGGAGAAATGCAGAAGATACAGACTTAGATCTGCTATATCTCCTGCCAAGCACATATTTTCATATATGTATGTTTCTTGGAACGTTGCTGGTAGTCCTTATTTGTTTCCACATCTTCAAAATACTGGGAAAAGAAAGGGTAGATCCCAATTCTGGACCAGATATTTCCATTTGAAATGTTTCAGCATAAAACTTTGAACTGCTTAATGACATTATCCAGTATTAGCTTTGCGTTCTTATTCTCTGTGTTTTGCAATGATATGCATTTCTTTAACTGGTTTCCTTTATTGGCAGAACTTTTCCATTTTATTATTATCATTGCCATCAAATAATGTTTTCAGTGACCTCCCCACATTATTCTTTAAAAACTTCAAATCCATGAACATGCACATTGTAGATCTTGCAGATATGCCTACCTCCTCTACTCTTGCAGTGTTATGATCATATTTGGCAGCTATACGTGTGTGCAAAAAGACGTACCGTATGCTGGACAGGAATGAGTCAGTAATAGCCTATTGCCTCCATTAAAACCTCTAGCCTTCTTGTTTCTTCATGTATTATATCCTAGATTTATTAAACTTCTAGGAACAGGATGTGACTATTTTCTTCTTTCCTTCTCAAGCTTTCTGCAGTATGATGGTTTTTGAAGAAAGCCCCCTAAGATGTAAGAAGCCAAGGCACATACTTAAAAATGTGGCTCTTTGTTGATGTTTTGCAATTTAAATTTACAAACCAAATGCCTTGGTGATAGTTTAGATGGCCATGGCCATTTATATAAACCTGAAGGGGAAAATACAGATATATTCAGTGAAGAGTCTCACCTCACCAGCCTACACAGATCAAAAGGAACGTGACCAGCAGGTCGAAGGAGGTGATCCTGCCCCTCTACTCTGCTCTCGGGAGACCTGACCTGGAGCACTGTGTGCAGTTCTGGTGTCCTCAACATAAAAAGGACATGGAGCTGTTGGAACAAGTCCAGAGAAGGGCCACAAGGATGATCGGGGGACTGGAGCATCTCCCATATGAAGACAGGCTGAGAAAGTTGGGACTGTTCAGCCTGGAGAAGAGAAGGCTGCATGGAGACCTCCTAGCAGCCTTCCAGTATCTGAAGGGGGCCTATAGGGATGCTGCGGAGGGACTCTTCATTAGGGACTGTAGTGGCAGGACAAGGGGTAATGGGTTCAAACTTAAACAGGAGAGGTTTAGATTGGATCTAAGGAAGAAATTTTTGCCTGTTAGGGTGGTGAGGTGCTGGAATGGGTTGGCCAAGGAAGTTGTGAATGCTCCATCCCTGGCAGTGTTCAAGGCCAGGTTGGATGAAGCCTTGCATGGCATGGTTTAGTGTGAGGTGTCCCTGCCCATGGGAGGGGGGTTGGAACTGGATGATCTTAAGGTCCTTTCCAACAATAACTATTCTATGATTCAGTGATTCTAAATCAATTTGCCAGTAGCTGTTGGAATTGGTATTTCCCACAAACTCTTGCAAATTTTGCCTGTGGCTGCTATCCTGACAAGGTGCAAGATTCACAACTGACTCATTTTTTCAGACAGGTGCAATTCTTGCCTTGTGTTTCAGGGCTAGGGGGGTGACACAACATATATGACTCTGTGAGCTGGTAGTGGTGAGACTGCCACATCTGCTCAGAGCATCTCCCTGTAGAAGATACCAAGTAGAAAGTACAGGCTCATGGTTTGTCTGGGAGCAGGGCTGTTGTTTTGCAGGGCTTTATGTTTTTTTCATTTTCTTCTTTCTAATGATCTTGTGCAGTGGTCTCCTCAGAAAGCATCCAAAGGCTCAGATGTTAATGAGGAAATCTCTAATTACAGCAGGCAAAGCCACATAATGAGAGCAAGAAAACGAATTAGCATAAATGAGGGTAGGATACAAGGGACAGGAGGGTGAGGAGTGACTGTCAGAACTGGTATCATGGCTATCCAGAAGCAGTATTGAATGAGAGGTAGTCAGTTTAGTTTGCGTGCTGCTGTGGTCTCCAGATTTCAGATGAAACTTGCCAAAAGTGAAAAGAATGAGAGATCCATAAAGCAATCCCTGTTAGGCTCTACAATGGGAAAATGCTTCTTGCTTGCCCTCTACCAGCTGCCATTCACCCAACTTCTCTCATCTTCCTCAACTCCCCCTCTTCATAGGAATTGATGAGATGGTTGTTTCTTTACTCAGAAACATCCTCCATGTGCAAGGTCATTTAATTAGTTTTCTTCCTCTGACTTTGGGCAAGCATGGTAGCTGGCTGTGGCAACAAGTCTGTCACATAGGCTTTTTTAATACTTCTGCTACCATCATAGCCTGGCCATGTAATTAACTGGGTTTGGGAGGGCAGAAGGCAGGGACTACAAACATAAGACTTATCACAGAGCAACCTGAAGAGCTGTCTGATTTGTATTTGGTTTTCCTTCTCTTCAGGTGTTTTTCTTCTACTAAAAGTTATTTCTGGTAAGACATCAACTGCTGTATTGTGCATTGTTCCTATGGTCTATAAGAGAGGGTGGATTGGCAAGGATGTAGTCACAGATTTAGCTGCGAGTTGACAGAGTTTTATTACCCATAAAACGCACCTGATCTACAAATAATGTCCTGTAATTGACATAAATGCTTTCCGGAAGCCTAGCAAGGATTCCTACAACTGCTGCTTTTACTAAAACAAGGGGCTTTGGCCACACATTTCAGCTGGGGCTGTTCAGGTGGGACAGCATCAAAATTTCTTCCCAAGGAAGTTGCTGTAAAAGAGGAACAGGTCACTAGAGGTGATGGATCTCTGTCCTTGGCAACTTTCCAGACTCGGCTACAGGAAGCCACAGCTGGGCTGCTCTAGCATTGCTGAAAGCCTGCTTTAAGTGGGAGGTTGGACTGGAGACCTACACAGATCCCTTCCACAGTTCCTTCCAACCAGCTCTTCTGTGATTATTTTGATAGAAAATGCTGCCCCAGGAAATACTGGAAATCTCTCTGACATGAACTATTTGGAACATGGCTGTAAACAGGGTTTAATAAAATGTGCCAAGCTGAGAAGCTTCTACAAGTGGTGGCTTTTTGGTGTTCATAACAGCACAGAAAGCAAGGCATGCTCCTGGAGTAGATACTGCAGCCCTTAAAGTCAAGACGGGTATAGAGAAAACCACATTTGACACATGTTGCCTTTTACCTTGTTCTGTGATTTGCACAAGCAACAAGACTAAGCCTCTTTGAAAATACCAACTGCTTGCTCTGTTTAATAGTAGCTTAGTGCTACCAAAGAGCACCCTGGCCCAGGGACTGGTGTGGGCTCCCAGTAAGTGACAAACATCCCAACTCTCCTTCTGGTCCTTTTCAGCATATCAGTTAAAAAAAAGTGTTTTCATTATTAAAAAATGCAAATAAAGCTTAGACCTTGATTTTCTCAGAATTAAAAAACAGAGGCTCTCAAGCTTTCACTTTTGAAACCTGGGAAAATTACCACATCCAGTCAAATGTATGTCTCCCCTCCAGCTCCTGGGAAAAGGCTGTAAAATGGACATCCAGGATGGGTAACTACAGCTCTGCATATACCAGCAGATACCTGCAAACTGATGGGGTTAGGACATGAGAGAGCTGAGGGATAACATGTGTTTGTACCATCAGGACATCCAAGGATCAGTGTTCCCTTGCCTCTTTATGGGTGTCTCAAGTTAGACTTCTCTGGTACTGCCACAATCTGCATGATATAAATCTTCCAAAACTAATCCCATGACCAACTTCCAATCTAGGTGAATTACCTAAAGACTGGTAGGATACATGCTGGCAGGATCAGATTGAGCATGCTCCTGTAACTGTCTCAGCTACAATCAAGAATAGAAAATAGCTACATCTTTTTAAGTCTTTCACTTCTATACAATATCTTCCTGAACTCTCCACTGAAGACCAAGTATTCTCTGCTTTCTAGCATGGAAAAATCAATGCACCAGGCATGCATAGATCACACACACACACAAAAAAAAAAGACACTGCTCAATTTGATGCTTCCTTATGGCAGAGATGCTCAGCTCCTCCACTGACTGTGAACAGAAGTACCTCCTGCTCTGCAAAATTTGTGCTGGGAAAGGCAGGGGAAGATGGACTGATGCTTGATCTACTTCAAAAAGAAAGAAAGTTCCTTTTCCAAATGTGGAAGCATCCTTCCCAAAATCTTGCCACTGACACAGGGCAGATTTATGCAATTCCTTTAAATATTTACCACCATAACAATGCCACAAAGATGCGTTATTACTTTTTAACCAACATTAAAGTTTAAAACCAGAATAAAAGCCTTGCCATTACCAGAAGAACTTGTCCTTCAGACAAACAGCAAATGCACCACATCATGCATCTACACACACAAAGAAACTGTTAAAATTCCATTTTCTTTCAAAAAACATAAATGAAAAATTAAAAATGCCCTCTCTGTAGCATTAGTTTTAATTTCATCAGTGCCATTTTGAGGAGAAAATGTTTGTTCTCAATACTGGATCTGGATAAAGACTGAAAATCAAACTAGAGCTCAGAATGATTGCCAGTGCAAAGACACTCCCTTTGATGCCCTCCCAGTACACACATCCGCTGCTTGCCAGGGTTGCTCGGCTCTTTGCCATGAAGAAATATTTAATACTCCTGCTTGTTACCTACCCACCTTATGAAAGTGTGTTGGCATAGCTATTTCTTGTCTCCACCCTGACCTTACCAAGCAGTGGTTTTCAGGTGTCATGGCAAGGTGGTAACTTAATACTGTGAGTACTTCAACGATCTTGCTAATGGCTGGATCTGATATTCTGAGTTAGGCTTAGGACTGGAACAGTGACCAGCAGCTCAGTTAGCAGTGGACAAAATAGCATAATACATAACACTGACTCACAGTTCCTTGT
This sequence comes from Agapornis roseicollis, assembly GCA_002631895.1. Classification (NCBI taxonomy): domain Eukaryota; kingdom Metazoa; phylum Chordata; class Aves; order Psittaciformes; family Psittacidae; genus Agapornis; species Agapornis roseicollis. The sequence continues at coordinate 65,758 of NDXB01002330.1, read as the reverse complement.
CTAATACAATCCCAGCACGCTTTATACACTACAGACAATGGACAGTTGTCATATTATAGAAATGTTATTGCCATTTGGGTCAGAAGATAGCTGTGTATCTGAAAACGGTGACTGAAAACAAGTAGGAGAAAACAGAAAAATCAGCCTGCTTCTCTTCAAGACTAGTGGTTCTCAGGCTGAGAAAAACACTACAGGTAGAAGTATCCTTCGGCTAAAGATGCTGTAGGCTCAGACAGAGGTCAAGAGGAGACTGGTGAGGTACTGAGAAAAGAAATCCTTTCAGGGTTACACAACCATCATCACTCAGAAAGTCCTAAGCTAATAATAGCTGGAGGCAGGCAAGGCACTAGAAAGGAAGTATCTCACAGACTTGCCTTGTTCCTTCTCTTTTGTCAGCTTTTTCTTACAGCCACTGCTGGAAAGGAAGGCTTTGGGCTAGGTGATCCCTTATTTTGTCCCTGGATGACCATTCCTGCCTCCTGATGACACAGACTTCCCAGGATGAGGATCAGTGCCTTCTTCCCAAATAATCACAGGCACATTCCACAGCTTCCCCACATCCTCCAGTCTTGAAAGACTTGTGAGAAAGATCTATTTGAGACATGTTTCCTGCATTCTGCGGTAGAAGATGAGGTCAAGAAAAAAGAACTCAAAAATTGCTGAAGATGCTGAAATAAAAGACTTGTTCTCCTCTTTTCAATAGCAACCTTTAAACAAACTTGAGCTATCATTTATAAACCAAGTTTCCTGAGGGAAAGGGGCATATATATTTCTCTGGTCTAATAAAGTTTGCAGATCACAGCATACATTTTGAAAGGTTTCATTTCATTTGAAATTGTGCTTTTTCTTCCATTGCTGAACAAAATATTCCTTAGAGAAATGTCACCCAACTTTAGCAGAGATCATAACTCACAGGACAGAACTACAGAGTAATTTCCATTGGGATCAATACCATTCTGAACAGTTGCCTGCAGTTGAAGTAACATTGCCAAATGTATCTTCAATGCTTTATAAATGGCAAAACATATAGCTGCTTACCAGAGCAAGAAAGGTGACTCAGCAGTGGACTCTGTCCATGGAGAACCGAAAGGAAAAGAAATCAGGTGAGCCTTTATTTGACAATATGCATTAAGCAGCCTGTGTCTTGGCAATATCACTGCCTGGAGCAAAGGTAGCAGCTGACAATCAGGATGTTTACTTTCTACACACCTGGCCTAGGGCCAGCTTGATTGCCACCTTTAGTTCACACCACTAAAGTGTTTTCTCTTCACATTAAAATTTGAAGCCTTCATTTTCACTTGCATTAAAAAAATAAAATCCAAGGAGGTGCATTCAGGTCCCCAGAGACAGTGTAATTCTACTCTAGTTTAAGATTTGCTAATGCATTGAGGTCATTAATATTTCATGGTGGTTCCATTTCTGCATGCACACAAAGCTTGGCTTTAATGAACTCCTCCTGTTTCCCAGGAGGCCTTTGGAAGCAGAGATGGCTTCCCCTAATGAAATGGCCTGGGCTCTTTGTTTTGAAGTTGTTTACATAGTTAATAGCCCCTTAAGGGGAAACAGCAAAATAGAAGCCTGTATGTAGAAGCTGCTCCACAGAGTACACAAGTCACTTGAAGAAATAAGTCATTGAGTTGTGAAGGGTTTGGGTAGGTTTTTTGGGTTTCAATTATTTTTTTTTCAGCTAAATGTTGATCTCTACAAAGATAAACAAAGATCTGCCTGGAGGGATGGGAAAAGTGAGAGAAGAGACCAAGAGGGATACCATCCATCCTACAGGCCATTTGTTCCTTTTATCAGAGAAACTTCTGATTAAAACCAGACCATTTCTCTTTGCTCCAAATTCTCAAAAGAACATAATTTAGGACAATAATCCTGGTTTGGATAATCGGGGGGNCAAGTTTTTTTTTCTCTGCCGCTCTTATTATTACCCAGAATTCAGCTGATTGATAGATTCCCTACTGAAAGAAAGGTTAGAAGCTTTGAAAGATTTCTGCTGGAAATAGGATCCTTCTTAGTTAATGCTTGTTAAGCCAAACCATTCAATTGTTCATGGGGGGGGGGCAGGCACTAATTCTGGTGTTCATGGTCAGACCAGCACTCCTTATTTTCTGTTTCTGGGAATAAACTTCAGCATCTCAGCCACTCTCTTGTCATCAAGTCCTGTTACTTCAAATGCAGGTGTCAGTAAAACTGAAAGATAAGTTTCTGGCCATGACAGCAGTGGCCCAGCCTTTTGTTTCCTTTTATCCGCATCTAACTCATCAAGCATTTTTCCATGACAAATTCAGAAGAAGGAGTTCAAATAGTGAAGGAAGATGTGTAACATCACGTAACTGCGGTTTCTGATAGTTACCATGGTGGTTGTTAAAACTAGAGAATAAATGAGTGGTCTATTATTTCTGAGACTGAAGCTCGATAAAAGCAAACCAAAACAACACTACAAACAGACAAAACCCCCAAAGAGGCATTCAAATTGTCATTTGTATAACTCACCTGACACAGTCCTGATATTATAATTTCAAACTGAAATACGCTTATAGCAAAACGATCCAAATTGCCAGTGTCACAAGGCTGATAGTAAAATGTCTAGGAAAACAGTAGGCTTCTGATGAACAGCTGAATATTTGTGTTTTTAAAAGAGAAGCAGTAGAGGGGAAGTGGAGTGGGTCCAAGCTGCCTACATGGAGAGCAGTGTCTCAGAGCAAAAGGGGAAAAGGGCAGGCAGGAATGAAGACAGTAAGACACATTCCCTCAGAATTAGTGAGGAGGTGGGTTGTTTTTCAAGATAGCTAAGCTCTCATTTACTAGGTCAATATATTTTAACCACTCCTATGTAGGCTATCCCTGGTGCTACATGGGTTCATTTAAAATTCCCAGGTGATGTGGCACAGATTTTCTGATTATCTCAGACAACTGGAGGCCAAGAGACCAAAAAGTCTTTTACCAAGGACCCCGAGGTCCCCTGCAAGGAGCTGCAAATAGATTTCAAAAGTAACAAATTCACATCTTTATTCAAAATATGGGATTTTTTTGGCAATGCAGAGTGGGAAAAAAGTAGGGAAAGAATAGACAGACAAGATGTTTCTTTCTTTAGCCCATAGGGCCAGCAGAAGATAGGGGCTCTTCACAAGTGCTGCATGTGCTCTACCATATGAGTCACTGGAAATGAGGCTCTGGTTTCTGATTTGGAGTTTTCTTTTCTGCTTGTCATGCAATCAGCTTGTGCAGGCAGTTTCAAATGGTGCATGCACCTTGCTTGGCTTAACTGGGAATGAACTGGAACAACTGCAGAGATTTTGGATTCAGCCGGTGCTTTCCAGATGGTTGGCTGGGCAGGTGGATGAGGCATGGACCAATGAGTCATGCCATTTTAAATCATTTTGCTTGTAGGTTTTGACCTAAACTAGCAGAAAAGGGTAATTCTCCCTGACACAGACAAGTCTGGATGGCATTTTCTAAGCTCTGGCATCATTTTCTGCCTGGTTGACACCGAATCATGCCAAAAGAATGGTGAATGGCTTCTGTTTTATGACTCTCAGCTCAGGCTGCCACAACATACCTTCAGTTTGCCCCACTCTCTATTAGCCAGCCTCTCTAGTACTTTCATTCTAAGGGTAGCCATATGATGTTGTCTTCTCTGGAGCCTTCAGTGCATTTTAGTAAATCAGTGCCTATCACTTCAGTTTTACAGCCAGTGCCACTGCTGTACCAGGTTTATCCACAACAGAATCCTGCAACTCAAACCACAGATGGATGCTGCCCGCTGCTGTATCTCTTTTTCTTGCCATGTGGTTTGCAGAACTGCTCCCACCCATACAGCTTATGAGCCTGTCCTAAAAGAAATCAAGGATACCAGCTCCCCATTTAATACATTCCTGAGTACACTGAGAACATGGGCCTTCATCTTTCTCTGATGAAGTTGTGGGTCTCTGTCATCTGCCCATGGGAAGGAGTAGGGAAGGCATAAATCAGCATATGTCTGCTGGGAGTCATCGTGACTAGCTGCATCAAAGCAACCATATTTCTATGCAGCACCTTGCAGTAAAACTTTGTTCATGTTCTCTTTCTACATGGCCTACACATTTCCTGTGGGATCATTGTGATTGTTTTCAGCTAGCAGGGAGTTCAGCTAAAGCTGGCTAAGCCAGAATGCCATCAGAGTATATGAACACAACTTCATGGAGCCTATCAATTCACCAACACTAGATGACCATCAGGCCAGTTATTACAAAAGCCCAGGTAGCCCATCTTCCTGTAACACCTGCACTGCAATCAGGAAGAGGGAAAGGAAGGAAAGGAAAAGGAAAAGAATGGAAAGGAAGGAAATGCAAAAGGAAATTATGAACGCAAACAATATTTTTCTTAATACCTACTTATCTCCCTATTTCTTCATTTTCTATAGTTCTAAACAGCACACAAGTAAATGGACTCAGGACCTTTTGTGAGGGTCTTTCGTAAGATTTTTTTCCTTACAAAAAAAAGAAATATCCCAGATTGCAGGAAGTATTGTGCACAGGTACTGTCTAATTAGCACTAACTGAACAATAGGAAAGACTGCTACATTTTAATCAGAAACCAAGACTTTACAGCAGAAAACTTTTAATTATGGGGAAAGCTCTTAAGTCATGGCTTGCAGGTTACACCTGCATACATTAAGTAACTAAAGAGCACAGTCTGTTCTGTTAAGTAATGAACCGTATTTTCCCCTCTGCTTGGGGAAGAAAAAAAAAAAGAAAAAGATCAACTTTTAAAGTATGAAATGAGCATTTACAGAAGGGAAAAGGAGGAATAAGTCTTCCATTCACACACCAGATGTTCCCATTAAACAATCGTTTTCTAGAAAGCTCAGGTCATGTGGAAAGACAGCTCAGAAGGGGGAGAAAGAGAGAAAAAAGTTAACTTGTAAAAAAAGAGTAGCTGCTGAAGAGATCATTCTCAGTTTTGGCTTCGTACATGTCAGCACTGCTAGGGGTAGAAGCCAGGGCTGGCATAAATCATTGCAGTTCTCTGAAAGCCAGTGTGAGTGACTGGCGTGAGAGCAGCACCCTGATTTACACCACCTTCCCAGTCCTGCAGCTTCAGCTGCTGATAGACTGAGACCTTCTTCTTGAATACTTCAGGGATCTGCTACCACCAGCACATTTTCTAGTAGCAGAAATGGCATGAGTGAGATTTTTTCAACATTTTCCTATGTGTATTTAAAAAACCTCTTTAAGCGTGTGCACAGGTCTTGGAAATGAAGAGATTCAAGAGCTCAGAACAAAGCAGAAACCTCTACTAATTCCTCATAGTCTTTGTCCTGTTGTTAAAAATAACACTGACTAGCATAGGTGTATTGTATATATCTTTTTCATACTTAGGGCATAGGTAGGACAGTTGTATCAACTTCAGCCTCATTTATTTTGGGGCATAGGCTGAAAACACCTTTGTTTCATTTGCAGCAACAACCTGGTTCAGAAGAGTTTGCTCCTGTGCTATTTGCCTTCAGTAATTGATCATCTGCCTGATTCAGCTTTGCTGTTCAACCAGCTTAAGCACAAACTGTACTTCCTTAGCTACCTTTTGCACAACATCACTTCATAATTTAGGGAGGAAAAAGGGTATTCAAAACATTTTATTTCCCTTTGGGCCTCCCACAGTCTGTTTCTTGCAATAGGGAAGTCAAAGGCTACATGGGCTGTAGCCTTCTTTTCTGGATGTTGCAGCAGCAAGAGGGGACAAAATTTACAAGTATTATGGTTTGGGGAAGGCAAACACAAAAATAGCATTCACTGAATTACCAAGGACAAGAAAGACATATATGAAGGCCTTTTATGTTTTCTAAAAACGTATTTCTTACCATTACCACACTTAATTGGATCCATTTAATCTGAAGTGGCAACAACCGTGTCCCTATTTTTTCTTTCCTCTGTTAATTTATTGCTATTTTATCCAGCATTCCTGAACTTCAGTGCAGATTTTAATCACAATTCTCCTCTCCCAAGCTCCCCTCAGTTCAGCTTATCACCACATGCCCTTGGCAGGTTAGAGCTCAGTCCTGTTCAAATTGCAGCAGTCCATTTTCCCATCAAAGATGTATTGTTGCAGAATGATGTACAGATCAGTGCAGATCATCTAGCACTGTCCTTGTTATGGAGCAAGACAAGGATCTGTGGGTACCCAACCACTTGCACAGGCTGAAAAATGCCTTGTGGGTCAGTATAGGAAGGAGAGAGAGCCTCAGGACTTGTCTCCTGTCTGTTGTGCATTTGAGGCCCTTGGTGTGAACTGGCTCTTTTAATGCATCTTTAAAAAGATCAGGAAATAACTAAGCCCATGTGTGTCACATATAAAATCAGCCAAGACTTGTGCCATCAAGATATAATAGGAAATTCAGGACATCCACAAGCCCTTCTTACTTTCCTTCTCAGTGAGTTTGGGGTTGATGCAACCACATTTACGTGCTGGTGCACTGCCCACAGCAAGGCTGGGCCATAGCCTTCATGCCAGCCAACTCAGCCTGTCTGCCACAGGGCTGCCATGCTCATGCAACTGGCTGGAGCCTTGTGTAGGACCTGAACACAGCTCAGTGTATTTTCCATCATGCAGATTGTTGGATCATAGAGCCTCCAGACATCTGCTTCAAGCCAGCATACATCCTGCAAAGGACATACCTTGCTTGTGCACATTAGACACATCAAACTCACTTTAAACCACCTTTCTCTGCACTCCAAGTGTTACTGTGGCAGCAAAGATCTCCCTGGCACTCACAAAATTAAATCAGGCAGGGTATGTGGTCATCCTGCACTGAGCACTGCAGCTTACTACTATGCCCATGGCCATTTTAAAGCCGGGCACCTGAAGAACAGCCAACAACATGGAAAGCCATGAGCTGGTGTAGCAGAGCTGTACAAACCAAGTGTGACTTTCCCTCTGAACAAGCACTATGAACCAGAGCAAGATAATGTCACTTGTTCCCCCAGTACTCATGGGGCAACACAATACATATTTTGTGGATCATATCTCATCTCCTTTTCTCCTGTTCAAGTTGCTTGACAATGGCAATGGAGAACATAGCGCTTTAAAAAATAACCCTGTTACAGCTTTTGCTGTCAAGTATGTCTCTTAAGCCCCATGGGTAATGTTCTCAAATGACAAAGCTGCTCTCCTTTTTGGCAATGGTCTTTTATCAAGTGATACAGCGGCACATTTTCAATCATCTCCGTATCACAATAAAGAGACAAACCCTGTTAACATTGTTCTCCAAAAATCACAAAAAAATGCACTGGCTCAGTACACCTAGGGACTAGGTTGGGCTTTGAGCTTCCATGAACCTCAGCAGCAGCAGGAGAAGTGCAATTCAATCTTTTTAACTTGGTGATATATATTCATGTCAGTGGCTTTAAGATAAGGAAAAGACTTTAGCTGAAGAATGAAACTTTTGATGAATAACTGAGAGTACGATGAATAATGTACAAATATTTCTTTCCTCTCAGTCAAAATGATTCCAGATCCTTTTTCATTTTAATCCCTGTCATATTCTTCATTTCTAAAAAAAAAAAGAAACAAAAGGGGAAGAAAAATCCTTATGTTTTTAAAGGGCATTGGAGTTCTAAAAGAAGAGCTTCTAAAAGAAGCCTTCCTGATTGTACTCAAAGATATTTTTATGGATTTTATCTAACTGCTAAAATCCAGAAGATTGTTTGGTTACTGGCAGTAAAAATGGTCCTAATGATGGGTTACCATGCAAAACTAGAGCCTACCTGTTCGTGTTTTGCAGAAAATGTGGAATTTATCCAAGAAGAACGTCTCTTTTTCCCTGGGAGGTATTCTTCATCAAATAAAAAATGTGGCTGTTACAAGTGTTTTCCTTCCTTGCAATTTCATTCTTAATTCTGTCCCTGATAAAAAATGATGAGAAAAACATATATAATGGTAACATGGTTTCTAAAATGAGGCAACAAAAGCAACAAGTGTAAACATCATTTGTTTGTTTTCCTACAGGATTGGAGGAGGGGAACAAGATAAATGGAGTATTAACTGAGAGTCCTGCCCATTTCTTCACAGGTTGCATGAAAGCCTGGCTTGAAAAAGATGCTTTCAGCAGAAGGATGTCACTAAAGCTGCAGGCAGACACAGCAGGTGATAGGTGTTTAACCTTCAATAGGAAGGGAGGTCTCACTGCCTGGACCTTTTCGAACTTAAATTCTGTGACAGTCATACAAACATGCAGGCCCTTCTCTACACCCAGTGTTTTCTTCTCATACCTTTGAATTAACGAGGGTGAATTCCACCTCCCTGCTAAACTGGCTTCATAGGTGAGAATTTCTGATCAGATAAGATGCTATTTGGAAGGCAAAGAAACTGCAGTCAAAATAATGAAGTCCAGAGCAATGGCTGGTGCACACTGCATGAGACCAGGCCCATGCAGGAAAAAAACATTTAATTGTAGATCTCAGGAGGGACAAAGATATTGTCCGTGCTTGACCTAAATGCACAGAGCTCAGAGCAAAGTCAAACTGACCTTCGGAAGTTTCTGGAGTTAACCAATTCCTGCCATGCCCAGATTTCTGTGCCCTCTTATTTATCTGATTCATGGAGGGCAGGCATATTGTGAGACATGGTATATGAAATTGATGGAAGAGAGAATCAAGGCAAAAGAAAAATGGCTAGCGGGAGCAAAGGAGAATACAAATAAAAAACACTGAATGGAGTTTTTCCTTTGTAAATGATCCTTTGTTTGAAGTTGGTCTCTGGAGGGGCAAAAATCTGTCAACAAAGTATTTTTCTGAAATGAAGATGAGGACAACACATTTTAAAACACCACACATGGGAATAAAGCTCTGTTCTTCCAGGCAATCTGAGGATGAAGTGGGTCACCGTATTTGATTCACTGACTGCTGTCTCCTGTAATCATGTAATGTATGAGTGCACCATCCCAATTGCTGGTGGCAGCTGGCCCAGGATCCTAGAGATGGATATTTCTTGCCATACCATAGAAAGATTTGCCCACTGAATCACTTGAAACCTAACACTGGACAATTACTTTTCAAAGTAAGATTCATGCCTATTGAGTACTAAGCTTATTGTCTGCCATAGCACCAAGTACTTCAGATGAATTATAGTGAAGTGACCAAATTGTCACTTAGCTTTCCATCTTTATTGATTGAGGTGGCCTTGCCACTCTGCAGATGTGCTGGCAGGTCCCTAGGCCATCTGTTCACCCACCCACCTGAGAAAGCAAAAATGGCTTTTTGCATCACATAAAAATGGGAGAACGGATGGTACTGCTATTACCCAAGTTAAGGGAGTATTGGTGGTATGGAAATCGGGAAGCTAAAGCATCCTTGTCAGTGGGAAGCAGAGAGAAAAAAATGCTTACTTCTGAATAGTGTCTTAAACAATTACTCCCTTCTCTGGAGTACTTTTTATAAAAATCCTCTCTCTATATATGTGCTTGTGTATGTGTACAAGAATAAACCTATCTAATTTTCTCCATGTGAGAAGCCATCAAAGAGCTAGGCTGGTGTAGGCTGGATCTGAGGAGAAGTTGTATTTTCCCATGCTGGGGAAAAAAAGAAGTGTACAGGTGGAAAATACAGAATTGTGTCAAGGGGAAGTGGATAACTGACTAATCTATTAATTGTCTCCTTTTTAACGAAAGGTCCTGGAGCATCAGGGGAGAAACAAACAGGTCTGTAAGAGAACCATAAGGCAAAGGAAGGGCAAAGTTGCAATAATGTTATTGTGGAAAGAGCGTGCTCCATTCTCTGTTTTGAAAAAAGTCAGTTGTTTTCTAGGCAAATATATGAAAACACAAGCACTTAGTAAAAGAGAAGGAAGTAAAAAACGTTAAGATACGACTGTATCTTTTCTCTTATGCTACAGTATATTAAGATCGCTTCTCTCCCTGAAGTTCCCAAAGCAACCAGCTCTACATCACCATAGACAGACACGATGCAAACTTTCTGTGCATGGTCGTACATGGCTGTACTTAGGGTCAGACTGTGCTTCAGACACTGCTGAAGTAAGACAGGAAAAAGGAACAGTGAGAGTACCTGAAAATCAGATTTTAAATCAGTGTCGGAGCTAGGAACTTATGCAGGTCTCTGCAATGCCAAACGAGCTCCCTACACACACAAAGGCACTTTCCACTTCCCAAGGACTCTGTGTTGAGAATCCTGGGCATTTTCATCCAAAAGAGTGCTCAAGTGAGATTTATATCCCAAAGAGAGACATTCAGCTTGCTCCCCAAACTTTTCAATGGTGTTTCAATCCAAAGTTTTTAGACTGTATTAAGGTCTAGGGTGTTGATTTATTACCATTCTTTTTCCTTGTCACAGCTTTCACGGATTTATGAGGTTAAGGAGCATGAAGCTAATTAAATAATCTGACTAGTTGAACATCTGTTGAAACATAATAATAACTTCTGAAGCCAACATTTCTGACTAGCAATTAATTCTGATTTAAACATTAGAGGGGAAAAAAAAAAACCCACAACAAAACCAAACTCTAAAACAAAACCCCAAAACCAATAAAACAAAAATCTTAGTACCTTCAGTCTCACTTTGAAGTGTTTTCCATCTTTACCATCTTCCTCTCCATCGACCCATGTGTCCCTTTTAGGCTTCCTTGAAGTCAGAGTTCCTAGCGCAAGGTTCAATCCAACTTGCAGATTGTTGGTGTACAGCAGATACAACTAGAAATTCAGACTCAAACATGTTAGAGCTTAACTGCTTGCAGCGATCCACCTTACTCAAACCAGAAATTAATGCATGACCTTAGATTAGTGCTTTCAGTAGATCAAAATACTGTTTTAAGTGAGGAACTAAACCTTTCTCCAGTTCCATCTTGCCCTCCATTCCCACAGACCATATAAAGGACATTTGAGGAACAGACTCAGGAGTTCCTAGGCCCAGAAACTTCAACCAGACTGACATACCAGAGCTTGGTTCCTAGCCTAGCATAGTCTGTCCTAATTTGTTTAGACAGTGTTGCTTTCACACCTCGTTCTCAAAATAATTTTGTCCAAAATCTATCACTGGAATAGATAAAAAAATATGTTGGATTAATTCCCTCCCATTACTCAGGATCAGTTAATGTTTGTAGGCTGATGAAAATATCCTGAATGAGTAAAGGATTTGCAGCGGTTCTTAAACCATCCTCCTTTATAGGGGTTGTGAGACTTGTGTGAAAGCTCATGTGGGAGTGTGTGTGGGAGTGTGAGTGGGAGTGTGTCCCCAGGCCTAAAGGAGTTAATGGCAGACCACAGTGAATGTGCCCAATGATATCAAAACCTGTTTCCATGCTCTCCTGCACAGAAGCCATGGGACCGCATGATTGTTATTTCTGTGACTTTTCCTTTTAGAAATGGACAAATTGTTCATACTGTAGATATTGTTCATATTGTGAATTGTTCATAGCCCCAGAGTGCAAGATGTAGAGAGGGATGAAGCTTATGCTGAAACTATGCTACGTAAACTACAAAAGGAAGCAAAGTTTTATAGAAAAATTGAAGTGAAAAATCCCTCAGCATCTTATAAGAGGGTTCAGATCTCCAGCAGCCTGTAGAGTGGAACTGACAGGAACATCTCAAGGTTAAAAAAAAGATTAAAAACACAGTCTCACAGGTATTTCTAACAATATCTCAGATTATTCTAAGTGTAGGCGATATTATTAGGCAGTAAGGTTGAGAGCTGCAAATGGATTTAAACTCCCAAACTTGCCTGCAATAAGCTTTAGGCACTTAACATGCTATGCAGTAGTGCTCTTGAGGTAACCAGCTCCTTTTGCTGGTAACAATGTCTGTCCCTGAGCATTACAGTGGCATATTATGGCGCTCGGTCCTTTCGCATCTTTTTGGACTATCAGGAGACCCAGAACTACTTTGAAATGATGGGTTGCATGCATATTGGGACACCATAAATGCAGCCAAACATATCTAGATCTGCCAGCAAGAGATGCTGCCCAGATTGACTTTGCCTTATCTTAGTTTTCAGAGTGTCTTATTTTCATTTTCACCACTTCTTCTCCTACTTAAAACTACTCAAATTTCCCTGGTTTCTCTGAGGGTCTTTTCAGGGGACCTAATTTCTAAAAGACAAGGATAAGTAGCTACATCCCTTGTCTTAGCCCAGGCAATTGCCTTAGTCAGTTCTTGATGGCCATTGGTCTCATAGGTCTCTGTAAAAGCTTATCCTTGCCACCTATCCCAGGTAATTATTTTAACTCATTCACTCAGCATAAAGTCCAATTAATATCAAGGAAAGAGGAGTGAATCCCATGACTTGACAAATATTGCATGTCATTTCATAATCCCTTTTCTCCATTGACCTCTTCAGGCCCATTTTGCCTATGTTCTGCACCAGGAGCCACATCTGTTTTGCAGCACCAAAGCAACCTTTTCAATACACTTACATGCAACTCTGATTTGAGATCTGAAAATGGCCTACAAATCCTATCCAAACTGTTACTCTCTTACCACTGTTTTACAAGGAGCCTCAGTGCTGAACACTGGGCCTTCACTAACAAAACAACTGCTTAGAACCTAAATTTCAAGGCTGAGCCTCAGGATGTGCGAGTAGAGGTGACCGCATCATTTATGTAATGGATGTGCTCCATTTCCTCTTCATTTGGTTGATCCAGCCTGAGAATTTAAAAATTTCCCTTGCTAAAATTACTATGATCCATATCCCTCTCCCTGTGTATGCTGGTCAAGCACAGGCCCTCAGCCAGCCCAGTCCACCTCTGTTCTTTTTCGCTCGGTTTCATATTAGGTTTTCAGTTTTAATCTCCTTGTTACCTTCCAGGTTCATGTAACTAACACAGGATTTTTGAAAGCACACATCCTTGTAACATTTCTGTTTCACTTAATAAACATCCTTCTCCTTCCTCCTCACTATGTTTCTGTATGTGTTTTTTTTATAATTATTGTATTACAATCTCCCCTAAATTTTGGCCTGAAAACTCTTTGACATTCACGGGGCATTAAAAATGATTTATTCTGTCCTTGAAATAGGTGTGTAACTCCTATTAATGTGAGAGCTCAGACTGGTGTAAATCAAAACTAAATTCACTGATGTCAGTGAGCCTCCACAGGTAGAACTAGCATAAAGCAATGGCAAAGTAAATCTTTTTGTATTGATCATGGCTAGAATCCCAAAAAAAACCCACCACAATTGTCTTCTGTTCCATCTCTACCTGCAGAACTTCATTAAAAATATACTCAAAAGATGTACTAATAATAAATTATCTGCAATACAGGAACAAACCTTTTATTTTTGTTTTGCAAGGACAAATCTTTCTCTTCTGTTCACATGCAGACAGTTACATATTCTAGTCTTTCTGAAACAGTTCACACTGAGCAATTGTTCCATCCTCCATGACCCACAATGAACCCATCTCTACAGGCTCATATAAACATCAGCAGACTTGTTTAATTAATGTTTCACGGTCAAAGGAAAAAAATGTATAGCTAAATGTATTTAAAGGCTTTGAAAGCTTCATGGCAGCAGTCCAACACTGCTTTCTTTGCTTTTGCTTGTTGTCTTAGAGAAAGAAAGGAGCCTATAGAGCTTAGAAAAGTGATATGCCTCTGGACCTGGGGTTCCTGTCACCTGTCAGTCCTCTGATGTAGCACCATGATATATGACATTAGACCAGCACTTGAGTGATGTATTACAATGATATGTCAGTAATGCAGTGCTGCATTGATAGTGCTTAATAACCAGAGTACTTAACCGAGGAGAGGGCCAAGGAAAAAAGAACTGGGCAGAAGGAAAATCCAGCTAAGTGCTACCTCACCTTCTTGAAGTGCATGGGACCACGAGTTCTGTGTGGGAAATGTCTCATTTGTCTCCGAACAAAGACTAGAAGTTTGGCAGCAGCATTCACCGGGAGGTACCTGGAGGACAGAGCCAATTCTCTGGGGCATGAGAACTTGTACTTGTGCTTGCACCAAGCTCTGGACTGAACCAAGGGAAACAGGCTCCTCTCCTACCTTGGCAATGCTGGGCACACTCCTGGCAAGTAGGACAGTGACTATAAGCCTCTTCAGTCTGATGATTTTAGAAGGGCACTCATCCTCCAGTATAGTACAAGTCCATCAGGTGCCTCTCAGATTCTGTCTTACTGCAGTACCCAGCCCAGTTCCTCAAAGATCATGAAGACAGAGCCTTGGCTGGTTCAGGTGTGCACCTTCTTCCATCTCTGTCCTCTGCTGCAGTGTGTGGGTGAGGACGCAGCCGACCCCAGCCAAGCCTCATTGCACTTGTGGTTTATTCAGTGGTGGGCGCGAGGTTGATGTGTTCTCAGCCAGGCCCTCTAGGTGCTCCCATTATACAAGTAATGAAAGGCTCTCGCTGCACTAGGAACACAGGAGCTTCGTTAATCAGCGAGCCCAAGCCAAGCCAAACTTTTCAGTACCAACACACCAACCTGGGTAAAATGGCCTTGACAGTACTTTCCTCTCCTGTACTACAGATGTCCAACACCCAGCACGGCGGCCTTGGGTGCTGATGAGCACCACAGTGATGAGGGAAAGATGACTGATGAGCTGGCTCCAGGAATAGCTATGGTACATTTTCCTGAGCAGCACCAGGAAAAGGGTGTATTTGGCATAGCCATAAGAATACCACAAAGTAACAAACAATGCTTACACTGCTTTTAATAAATGCTTAATTCCATCTGTTACAGAAAAACAGCTGGATTCAAGAAAAGATTGAGCTCATGTTTCCAGAGTATGATAAGGGCTGATGTTTAAGTGCCTGCATTTGAGTTCACAGCTGTATTTAGCCAGGTGTCTGCATGTAGCTGATTATTGGGTCTCAGCAGTAGCTTGTTGAGCCATGCTAATGTTATTATTTGTGCTTGTCTGTTCATTACTTCATTTATCATAGAATCATAGAATAGTTAGGGTTGGAAAGGACCTTAAGATTGCCTAGTTGCAACCCCCCTTCCATAAGCAGGGACACCTCACACCAAACCATGTCAAATTTGTCCAACTTGGCCTTGAACACTGCCAGGGATGGAGCACTCACAACCTCCCTGGCCAACCCATTCCAGTGCCTCACCACCCTCACAGGAAAGAATTTCTTCCTTAGATCCAGTCTAAACCTCTCCTGTTTAAGTTGGAACCCGTTACCCCTTGTCCTGTCACTACAGTCCCTAATGAAGAGCCCCTCCCCAGCATCCTTATAGGCCCCCTTCAGATACTGGAAGGCAGCTAGGAGGTCTCCACACAGCCTTCTCTTCTCCAGACTAAACAGTCCCAACTTTCCCAGCCTGTCTTCATATGGGAGATGCTCCAGTCCCCCAGTCATCCTTGTGGCCTCCTCTGGACTTGTTCCAACAGCTCCATGTCCTTTTTATGTTGAGGACACCAGAACTGCACACAATGCTCCAAGTGAGGTCTCCCGAGAGCAGAGTAGAGGGGCAGGATCACCTCTTTTGACCTGCTGGTCACGCTCCTTTTGATGCAGCCCAGGATACGGTTGCTCTCTGGGCTGCAAGCACACACTGCAGTTGGCTCATGCTCATGTTCTCATCAACCACCACCCCCGAGTCCTTCTCCACAGGGTTGCTCTGAATCTCCTCTTTGCCCAACCTGTAGCAGTGCCTGGGGATTGCTCCTACACAGGTGTAGAAATTTCAGGATCCCATGAACAGAAATGTTACACTGGCATTGCTGTAGAGAGGGACAGACCTAAAGATTTCAAAAGCTGAGTGATCTTCCATCATGCGGGAGGCCTCTCATCACTCCCAGAGATGGCCAATGTAGTCTTGGTTGCCTGACCTTTTCAGCTAACTGACATAAAGGAAGAACAGAAATAAGTGATAGCTAATTACAAAAGGAAGAATTAAACAGATACCAGCTGCATTCTGAAGTAATATGTACATAAAAGATTATCTCCATCAGGTCAGAGAAAAGATTTCACTCCCCTCCACCAGAAACCAAAAGTGGACACCTGGGAAGGAGCATAAGCAAAAGGGAGCCATGGAGAGGTGTTTCCCAGGTAACTACCACACTCCAGAAATCTGCAGTTTATGGACCTCCAGAGCTAAAGAGAAGGGCAGGGAAAGGACAAGTATGCATGCCCATGGAGGGAGAATGCATATCCAGAGACACATTTCCATGCTCTCTTTTCCTTTCTAAACAGCCTCTTGTGCCAAGTAGCAAAGAAGGAGTTTTTCTTTTTCCCTTCTTTTTTTTTTCCACCATGGGCACTCTACAGCCTCTTTCACACTAAAGTCTGTTAGAAGAGAGCATGGCATACGTGGGGCTTTGTCCGCATAAACAAGTAGATGTGCCCTCCTATTAACCTCCCAAGTCTTCAAAGAGAATCAGCCTGTGGAATGTAAAGACAAAGAGAGGACTTTTGGAGGGGGGCAGTAAGAAAGAGAGGTAGATGTTTTATACTCTGTCTTAAAAATCTTGCCTTATACATTTCTCTGTTGACCCTCCATGTGCTTTGCATGACCCTGAATGACAGGGTTGGAGGGCTAGACATGGCAAGGAGAATTCAGTGACGACAGAGCAGACTTTGCCGAAAGGCAATTTGAGAAGAACAAGCACTGAAAGAGCAGCTGGGGTAACTCTGATGTACAAAAATACATTTATTTTCAACAATTTCAAAACCACTGCCTTTTTTACAGTAGAAATATTCAAATGGAACAATAAAACCAAGAACAGTATATATATATATGTATATATATGACTCATGCATTTGTATTACTGAGTTTAATACAGGTATTGCAATTGTCTGTCTCATTTAATCCTTCAAAACCATGGTGGTGGTTTGGGTTTAATGCACTGTCCATCATCAGAAGGAATGTGATTCTGATTTGGTTTGTCAGACCTGGAATGTGTGTGGGAACTGACTGAAGGGAAAGAGAGGAGAACAGGTTATTTTTGCACACCCCTGAAAGCAAAGGTTATTCCAAAAGAAAATGCATACTCTCCTGCACATGCTTTTATTGATGGCAACTGCAATTGAGAAGCTCTGCAGTCTCCAGTCGCTATAGCCTCATCTCAGATATTTCCAGGCTTAGTGTTGGGGCTCTCAAGTACAGGTTAAACCAAGCAGAGCATCTATTGGGTGTTTATATCAGATTGAAAGCCATAGAGCCAAAAGCTTCATCTAGTCCTCAGGTCTCATGCATTATTCCTAAAATACAGCTAATAAGGTAGAATCCATTATGAGGGAAAGGCTGGCAGTGATAAAGGGCACTGACCCAGTCTCTTGCTCTCACTTTCTTTTCTTCTTTATACATCACCACAGTATGGTAGGTATTTACATTCTATTCATGGCATTGGCTCTTCCCCTCCTTGCTCAGGTAAATAACAACCTACAGCTTCAAGGATTTCCATTACATTTTCATCAGGATAAAACTTGCAGGGGAAAAAATGTTATGACACCCCCAAGTTGTTATTTCCCAGCATGACATATACAAATAACACTGGCCAATACTCCATACTCTGCTAATGCCGCAGCTTGGTGCCTTCTAAAAAAAGATTGCAAGTGCCCAATCCCAATTTACTGAGATCCCATGGATAGACAGAGCCCTGGCTATCCCATTGGGATATACTAGTTACCCATCTAATATCCTAAAAGAGCAGCTTTCAGTCATGAATACAGGGGTTGTTTTTCTTCTGCCATCATCCATAGTTGTGCCCTAATGCAGCAGGTATGATAAGGCAAATGTGGTCCCATGTACATCCTAGAGAGCTTTTCCCAGATGTAAGCGAAGCACACTGTGGTCCAGACAGCAGTGTGACAAACTATGTTAAAAAGTAGCAATACCCAATAGGTCTCACAGAGTATGAAGTTTGAGCCAACCCAGGAATCAGGTAGGTCTTTTGACATTTAATTTTTGCTCCATGGATCTTTGTTTGTTTATTTGCTTTGTAGTGCCTCTAGGATAACTTTGGACTGAAAATGGTTTTCTGGACAGATGTTTCTCAAAAAGCTAACCGTATCATTCAGAAATTTCCCATCCTCCACTGAGATTAAATTTCTTTTTAAGAAGTAAAAACATTTCCATTTTTTCAAAAGCTTACTCTCAGCTTTTCATCCTTGCTTTGTCCCATCTGTTATGAGATATTTATCAGTAACCTTTAAGACTGTAAAGGGAAAAAAGTATAAAACAAATGCAAAAAAACTGCAAAAAAAGAGTGGAAAGAAATTGTGAAAACTGCAATACTCTGCCTTTCTTTTTAAATCAACGTGAGATCAATCCCATAGAAAACCTAGAAAACTCCAAACAACAATGAACATTTTCATTTTGTTTCCTGGTTTATAAAAGGAAAAAGCTAATACAGAAAACAAGGAGTATTTCACATTCAGTCCTCTAGAGCAGCTCACAAAAGCAGTCCCTCCAATTCCAGTGATCAGCAAAGACTGAGAATAGCCCACAGTTTAGCTCAAGGCATGCAGGCCTTGTTGTTTATGTAGATCTCTCCCATCTATAGTAAATGGGAAGCTGTGGCCTCACACTAACAGTGTTATCACCAGATTGGGACATTACTGCAAACTACTTTGGTGTTTCAGTAGAGCAGAGACAGTAACACAACAGTTTATGCACATGTGATGGATGGAAACTCAGGGTTAAATAGAATCACACAGACATCACTCTTTAGCTTCTATTAGGAACTAAAGCAGAAAAGTGAGGGAGGAACCATAAAAACATTTTTAAATCAAAAGAAAGGACCTACAAGCCTGACTGAAATGGAGGAAAAGGGTTGAGAATATTTAGCTTTAGGACAGTATTTCCCTACATTTTGGCTTTACAATTTGAGTCTTTAAATATACCCTGTGCTTTTCTCCAAACTGTGTTCAACTACTTTTCTCTCCACCTGCAGACCCATCAGGATTATAAACTCTGAAAGACATTCCAGCCCATTAACAGAGTGAATGAACACATGTAACTGAGGCTGGTTTGTAGCCATCTGGCATGTTGCAATGCAGAGAGGTAGCAAGTAACATCTAAATTCTAGCCATCTTGAATTTCTGTCCAGATGTACTAAAAGTGATGTGGAGTCCTGTATCCAGATCGTAAAAAACAGGGTAGCAAACATTGCCATTTTTTGCCATCTGTTACCTTGCAAACTCTAGAACGTCACCCCAAACAAGCCTTCAATCTTCCTTAAATTCCTGCTGAGTCTTAGAACTCAATATTTGCAGAATAAGGTCTGGTTTTAACATCATTAACTCAAATGGATAAAAGTAACTCACCACTAATTCAACCTCTTGCCCCAAAACTCTACCATTTCTGAGGTATATCCTCAATTCAGTGTGCTAGAAGATTCCTAAAGAGGTTTTTCACTGTCTTTTCTTAATTAACCTCCCTGCTCTAATCAGAAAGCACCAACCCACCATGTAGAAATTATTCTGATGACATTTCTATCCAAAATTGGAAGCAGGTGTTCTACAGCACGCATAAGACCTTTCCAAGCAAAGTTATGCAGATCTGACCCTCCATTCCCCTCTCCAAAGAGCAGTCCCTAATCACATGCATTATGTTTAGCCAAAATTTATTACCCTTACACATCCTGAATAGCACTTTACTTTGTCAGCTTAACTGCTAAAAGCATGACTCGTCACTGGGAGCAAAACTACTGCACCCTGGCCTACTGCTGAGTTCAGGTTGTACAGGGTACTGCAAGCACACTGGTATTTGCCCACACTGAGATGGCAATAATTTCACATTTGTTTTCCTCATTTTCCCTGATCTTTCTCAGAAATGGATAACAGTGACTGAGGTGGACAGATGATGAACATTATTAAAATATTCATGACAGGCTCATAGTCTATCCTGCTAATATCTTTTTCTGGTCCATCATGGGAAATGATGCCCTATATATGAAATGAAGGCTTGCAGTTCTACAAAGAGAAATAAACTATGCTGTTTATAGACAGCAGTGTCAGATTGAAATATGACAGACAACTGGAACACGGCTTAGAACCAAAGCGTGATTCAAATGCTCACTACAGTCCCTGGTTGGCTGAAGTGTACAAGAGAGTGCACGTGTGTGTGCACGTGAGTGCACGTGCGTGCCTGTGTGTATGTGGTTCAGGTTTTGTTTCAAACATATCTTCTTTTACTAAACATTAAATTATTTCCCAAGAAATAAAAAGCTATGTACATTGTAATTATCTACAGTAGGCCTTCAGCATCCTTGCTATACACATGCACGGGGTTTGGGCTGCATTCATAAACTCAGGTGTGCTCCTTCACTGCTTGTGGTGCTGTCCCCTCCAGCCCATCTATGGTCCAAGGTGTGTGTTTGCTCTGATGTTTTTTTCCCTTTCTCAGCAGCCAACAGTGCCAGAGGGTGACTGAATTTAAAAGCAATTAAAAGAGGCAAGATCCTGCAAAAAGCTGAGATATGCATGTCATTGGAAAGCTATGGCTGTTGGTACATTGCAGAGCCTGGTCCAGCAACCCAGCCTGAGCCCTCCAGGATGATGAAATAGCTGACTCATAAGTTATTTTGAAAAAGGCTAAAAAAAGGACAATTTACTTACAACGTGTTGCCTAAGGTACTATACCTGCCTGTTTAATTTTAATACTTAACTCCCATTCTGTGTTTAACAGGAGGCTGGCATTCAAGTCCTACTCCTCACTTGACTTGCTCTTTGTTTTTTCTGATGAGTATTACTAAATATTAAGAACCCCTGCTATTTATGAATGCAGCCCTGGTAAACAGAAAAAGCCCACCCCACCCCCTCCCAAATGATAATAATAATGACATATAACTCTTTCTTTTTTCCATAATAATAATAATTATAACAATAATAATTACAAATAAAAAATCAGAAATGTTGTAGACCAAGTGGATTCTCAGTATTAAACACTAGTGCAGTTGGGGATTTCCTTTGTGCTTTCACTGTTGGCAATTGTTGAGATGCTTCCTGTGGAGGAGAAAATGGAGAAGAGAGTCAGGGCAGCGGTCTTAACAGTTTGTTCTATATTGCTTCTCACTCCTTCTTAGGATTCTGGTTGTGTAAGTGTAATGACAGAAAAAGTGCTTAAAAGTAACACATCTCTTTTCTGCATCTGCAATAAGCATGAAGCATGCAGAAAACTTGCTACTACAGGTCAGCTGAGCAGCAATAAACTCATTAGGCTATTAGGGACATATTCAATTATAATGATAGCACACCAACAGCGGAAGCTTGGTTCAGCTGATTCTTCTGAGGGTTCGGGGAATTTATGATGCCTTCACAGGAGAGACAGGGTCATGAGGAGGCACAGGTGTGAGCAACAGCTATTACTACTATTGCTATTTCCAGGTTTCTACTCTGGTCATGTACCACTGTGGGAAAAGCTGAAGAACTGTAAGAAAAACTCCCTGTTACCATGTTGCAGAGAGAGATTTGCTTCCTATCTCAGTGCCCCAGGCTTTGCTTGTACCTGGGGTCACAGTGGCTGACTCTCCTAATACCCCAATAACCAACATCTTTACCCAGACTGTGAAGCAAACCCCAGCTGAAGGCTGTCTCTCACCCATCACTCGCGTGTCCATCTCTTTGTCCATCAGCTCCTCGGGGTCTGTGAACTCACTCAGAGTGATTTTGGGGGCATTTTCACTTTGGCTGACAGAGCCAATCATTTCCTGCTCCTTGTCATGCTGAACTTGGGCATAGATGTTAATCCAAGGGATTTTCCTGTGCAGGAAAAGAAAATGAGGGGTTATATTTTGTAACACATGGATCCTCAGCATGTTGTTGACTAATCAGACCAACTAAACTGAGACCAATACCAGAAATGCAGCAGCGATGCAAATATCAACTCTTAGAATGGTGAAAGCATCACAGTGAAGTTCAGCTCTGAAAGTGCCAATAGCATCCACTAATTCTAACAGCCTAAAGCTACCCCAAATCTCAGGCCACTGCCTTCCTATCTTGTGCTTAAAGTCTCTTCCAGCTGTAAACCTAAATGTTCTGGTCCCTGCCCTTTTAAATGAGAAGTCATGCACACAGAAGATACTGCACCCAGCCCAGAAAGCAGCAATCAGCTAAGCAGAATCAGCTGCAATTGCCAACTCTCTCAGTATTTTTATGATCAGTGGTGCATTGGAAACCAAAAGTAAAAATCAATTTGAGCACTACTATCAACTGAGAAAAAAAATGGCCTCACTTGCTTCTATTGACAGGCCCACACTGACTCAGTAAGAATTGCCACATCAGAAAGTTATAAAGAATTGGTCCTGCCTCAGAGTACAGGAAGGACTTAGACCTTATAACACCCACCCAAAGTCTATTTGTTACAATTTCATTGCAAAAACAGTTTGCCATGCTACACACAGATCATGCAAGTTTGCAGACGCTTATTTTCCCTTCCTGCTCAGGAAGTCATGAAAGTAAAGGGATTATTTCTTCTTCTTCCAAGAGAAGTTAACTTGGACTGCTAGAAAGATATTCTTGAAAGTCAGTTGGTTGGACAGATAGATAAGCCTAGCACAGATGGTTAGATAGGCCTAGCACAGATGGTTAGATAGTAATCCCTGGAGGAATGCAAGTTTAAAATGGGAGAACTGAGAAGTAATGTGTTAAGCATCACGGGAGTTGCTAGGATTATCTGTGTGTAGTTGCCTGTGGGAAGGTGACTGACTGGTTTTGCTAATGCCCTTAAAAGGACTTTATGCTATGCAGTCCACACTGCTAAAATGAGGAAAATTCAGAGAATGTTTTCAGTGTCTTAAAGCACACAGGAGAGAGAGAAAGAAGCATACAAAGGAGGCTATATAAAATGTCATACCTTTATGCTAACTTGTCTGCTGTTGGATATGTCAGAGATTGAAAGCAGTGGAAATTGCCTTATCTCACATTAATTCAATAGACCTATGCTGATTTTACTCCAGCAAAGTTCTGCCCTCAAACCTTTTGTGCTATTGGCTTGATTTGGCATTTTGTTCTTAACCAGCAGAAAGTCAGGATATACTTAGGAAGTTTAGTTAACAAATCTCATATTCTTCTCCCTGCCTTCTACCCTTTCTTTTTAACCTTGAGGCATGCCTTAAAGATCACTAGAAGACATAAGTACCACACAGGGGATGCCCACGTTGGATGACAGAGGACAAATGCATTCCTATAGGAATTAAGTGCCTAGAATACATCTGGAGGTGTGTAGACATGTGGACATGAGAACAAGCCTGGAGATACTGGAAAATTTAGGTTTGCTTCCAAACAATGGAGTGGTAGAGAAGTGAGAGTGCTCTGAGGAAAGGTGAGAAAAGCTCTTTAGAGTTGTGAGGCAGAGGGCCTCCAGGTACTCCAAAGCGTTAGGAGAAAAAGAAACCAAGACCAGCTGTACATATGTGCATGCATACACACACACATAATCCTGCTGTGCCTTCCAACATAGGTGGCCACAACATCCCACTGTACATCTCTGAGCACAAGTGCATGCACACTCCTGCGTTCCTGTCCTAAGACACACATACACTAATAGCCCAGTTATTCACCACCCATACATATATAATATTTACCTGTTATATGCTCAATCTCCCAGAAAAGAAACAATCTTTTCCCTTCTTTTCTATCCAGACTCCTCAACACCTCTCTGGCAGCAGTGTTTGACATGCCTGCTGAGGCTATAACTTGGATTCACAATAAGGAGTCTGTGTGTAAACCAGCAAAGCACAGACTCTACAAAGTTTTAGAATTAAAAATTCATGGAGGCCCATGCTCTCCCCACGACCTTTCCCTGTAAGCAGCAGTTCTGTACCCAGGCTGGGATCACTGTTAGTTAGAAAAGTACATATGGTTAAAGGACCTCTGCATCCCTGAGACCTAGAGGAAAGTTTTTGTTTTCACCTTCTTTTTCCATTAAGAATTTTTGTATGTTCTAATTTCTGATCCATCGAGCCAGAAGATTCAGACAGAGCCAAAAAATTGCTTTCTTTTCTAAAAAATCAAGCTAAGGACACTCTGGGTATCTGACTTAATTCTAAGCTTTGTCAGTCTGACCTGGGTTTGCTCTTTTTGCAACAAATCTAAGTGGATGAGCTTTGGGCTAAGCAAAACTTATGCTTTAACTACCTTTCCCCTCACTCCCAATTTATGATACATTCAGTTTTCAGACAGATTTTAACAAGACAGGGTCTTACCAGCCCTGGAGCACAGCACTTGGCTGACGGCTTCTAAGGTCAAGTCTCAAGATGCAAGTAGCACAAGAGTCAGTTTTACGAACTGTAGCAGCATAACATGACCTGGAAACTGCCAAAGCTAAGAGGATTACCCAGCACCTCAATGCTTTCTGGCAGCTAGAATATACAGATCTTTCTTTCTGGTAACTGATTGGTGACCACAGAGCCAAAGACATTAGGCCAAACCTAAGAAACTGTCTCACCAAGACAAAAAGAAAAGCACAATTTACAAAGGGTTGCACCTACATCTTGACACATGTCCCAGTGACACTTCCTTGCCCTCCTCATCCTACATCTGGGAGTGAAAGAAACCAGCAGCTGCTTTCCCAGCACATTGTTAAATCAATGCCTTAAACAAGTCCCATGTTCCATTCCCCATTCACCTAGGAACCTGTATTACACCTTCAGAAGCTGAGACAGGATTTCAGTCTGCAACATGCAAGTCACACCGAAGGCCTGGAAATCTGCACCTGAGCAGATTCACATATATGGGTTCTCTGGATATTGTCCTCGGCCACTGATGTCAGTGAGGGCTTAGTAACAGATCTTGATGCACACAGGATCAAGCACTAGAAGCAGTGCAGCCCACTGATTTTGACAACGGTTAATGCAAGAGGTTAGAAATTAGTGGGGATTTGAACCTGGAGACTAGGATATGGTACACCTGTCTTATTATTCAATTTTTAATATTGTTTGCATCCCACTAGCATCAGACTACTTGGGCTTGGGCTGCAGAAAAACTAGAGAAAGAAACATAGCTGGAATCTGGGCAAGTATAACTTCCCAATTTGGAGGAGCTAATCACGTCCAGTTTTAAGTTGTTGGGGTTTTTTTTGAAGTCAAACTCAACTTATGCTTCTAATACAATATTTTGCCACTGGACAGACTCAGGTCACACAGACCATTTAACACAGCAAGTACTGTACTGAATGCAAAGTTGCTCCTAAGGAGCTCCATCTGCCTAAAATACTTTCTCAAAAGGCAGCCCTTCAGCAAACAGGCCATTCTCATCCCAGTTTTGCCAGTTTTGTTTCACAGCTGGCAGCAGCAAAGTGCCATGGGCCAGCCCAGGTCCTGCCTGGAGGCAAAAGGTTTATATTAACATCTGGCAAAGAAAATCTTAGCACAGATTCCCAAAGGCATTTTGATGTTTAACACAAAATTTTCTGGCTTTGAGTCTCCCACCTTTAATATAATCACACCTGTTCCTCTGCAAGACTAAACTATTCATTTTGCAAGATACAAATGAGATACTGCTGCAGTAAAGCAGTTGGCCAAATGGATATAGACTGTATGAAGACATCTACTGTGTGTTTTCTTGACACAGTGAGCACTCAGTGTTCCCATTTCTGATCTATGGTACAAACACATCTGCTGATGCAGGTCACAGTTTTATTTCCGAGCTTTTGGTGATGTTTAAGAGCACTGAGTTTGTGGTAGAAGGGCAGTAGATGGTCTTCTCTCTATATATGAGAAATAGGGAATTATACTGGTCTAAGCCTTAGGCCAGCATAACCCATTCTTCATCTGCAATCTAGGAGCTGATCTGCCTAGATTTCCAGTAAACCACACAGTGCCTCTTCCTCCCATCCACCAAAGTTTCTCAACTTACCTCTTGAATTTGTAGATTAAAAAAACAGCCAAGCCTACAAATACCACAGACAGCAACATCAGCATCGCCGAACTGCTGTGACCTGTGCTGGAATCAACAAGGGGTGCTGCAGGAGGAAAGGAAGAGCATTACATCTGCAAGATATTATTAGGGAACACATAACTCCCAGAGAGTTAAGCTTAACTTTGTTTTTGCTACATCTGCTTTATCACCACTGCATGGTGCATGCTGTTTTTGCAAGACCAATCAGTAGGAAACAAATTGTCTCCCTTGTCCTTTGAAAGCCAAGCTCCTCTTTCAAGACAGTGCAGTCTAACATCTCTTAGGCACAGCAAGCCATGCTTAGCTGAATGGCTGACCACTCCTGTGATAGCACTCTGGGCTATTGCTTTTCAGCCTTTTCCAGGGACATGCTTAATGCATGTCTATTCCCCTTTGGAAAAGCTACTTCAGAGCATCCATAAACAGCACGACACCCATTTTCCAAAGATGTGTCTGCCTCACATGTGACAGGGATCTTGTCCGGTGAGAAGTCTCAAGGTTCTTCCTTGCTTTGGACCTTACAAACTTTTCAGTTGAGTCAATAGAGAAGCCCAGAGCAATAATCCTGGACCCAAGCATGCATTATGTTATAGCATTTTGTAGTCTTGATCCACCCATCCTTGACATTGTCTCTAATGATGCACAAATGATTCTAAGTAGCAGCTGAGCGTTTTTCACTCTGCATAAATATTTGGGTTTGTTTTTTTTACTGTTCTCTATTCCTTTTCTGTCACCCAGAAGACGGGACAAAGTCTATGCAAATAGAGTCATTTTGGTTCCATCACCAAATTTTCACACCTAAGAGTCTGATACTGACAGTATTCTGCTTCTACTGCTTTGATGGACTCTTGTGCAAATCAAATGACTTTCATTTCAGCTAAGTCAAAATGCATGAAAATAATTGAGCACTGTAAGCTAATTCCACACTTTGTGATGTCATACTAGAACAAACCCAGATTCTGAATCTGGAGTCTGCAGATATTTGGATTTCATTTGCAGTTTTGCACATTAATTCATTCCAGCCTGTTTTTATTAACATCTGACTCTCACCCCTATGCAACAGTCAGGCAGTGAAGGCAAAAAGGCATTACCTGTAGCATAGGTCATGAGCTTTGGTTTAACCCAGCTCTTGGCTCTCTGAGTCTCATGTCAAAAGAAGCTAAAATGTGTTATCATGGGACACGAATCCCAATCTTTTTGAGAAGCTATCAGCAACATCATATGCACAAGATCCCACATTTCAGATAATGGCAAAGGTAAAAATAAATCCATCATCTCCTCTGTAGTCATCACTGTCTCAGAAATAGCTGAGAGCTTCACTCTAGGCTGGCTGAAATTCTCAGCAGTAGCTGAGAGCTTCACGCTAGGGTGGTTTAAAGTAAAGAGGGTGATGAAGCTTAAACTGACTATTCATTACTTTGAGCAAAACCAGAAATAAGTAGCATTGAAATTTAAATAATTTCTAATTTGTAGAAGTCAATATTCAATATTTCCTGTAAGAGGTCTACATCTTCTTTTCATGAGTATTTTGCCCCTATAAAGCTTCTTGGCTAGTCATAACATTAACAAACCCTTTGCAATAAAGATTTGATCCAATATCCATGATAGTAATACTCCCACTGAATCACATAGGTTCCCAATGAGGATTTAATAGCACACCATTTGCCTGATTTTCTAAAACACTTGAAAAACATCAACACACTAGTTAATTGAGCCATAGGGAACTCTTAAAAGGCACTTTTTGATACTTGTACTAACTGGTGCATGAAGATGCCACTGCTGGATTGCTTTTCACATTTCCTGGTTCTACACAGACAATGTCTCAGCATGGTCGGTCCTATGTACCCCAGTAGCACATACCAAACTGTGAGTGCTCTGATGTAGACTAGTTCTTCTAGAGTTGTCTGATGCCTCAAGAGAAACACAGCTATGCATTTGACTTCACACTCACCTAATGTTAACTGAGTGACATACACAACAACTTCAACACCGGGCTTCAGTTCAAACTGGACCAGGTTCTGGTTGAGAGCATTAAAAAGGATTTCTACCACCTGACAAAATAAGAGATATAGTAGTTACAATATAGAAGACAAGTTCTGAAGAACATTCAGGAATGCATGTAGCCTAAGAATGGCAACTAACACCTCTTACTGGCTTCAGAAAGAAAAGGGAAGCGAGAGAATGAGGGTGGAGAAAACCATGCACATGTGCTTTAGACAGAATTGAGTCATACTGCATGCAAGTCTCCCTTACAGGACTTTTGAGACTCACACACTGCATCATTCTACCTCTCCTGAGAAGCAAACCAAGAAAATTTAGCATTTTTTTTTTCCTATATTGAGGGGGTAAAAGAGGAGTAAAAAGAACTAAAGATCTTTTCACCCTCCACAATGTCCTGTGAGTCTGATCTAATACACTGAAATCACTGACATACTTGCCTTTTATTGATGGATGATGGAATTGATTTAGGTGGTCCAGCCTAATAATATTTCTTTACTCAAATAGGTTGTTGGGGATGAAACAATACAGTTTTGATGATTAATAGCAAACTTGCATATCTTTCCCTCATTTAGAACAGGGGCCTTGGACTAGGTTTATCTATGGCTCAGCAACTCAGCTGTGCTATTTGGTTGCCTCAGAGCACATACCTGGCATGTCACACTGCAGCCTGAGTTTGTTAATGCCCAGTCTCCCTAGAGTAGTTCCAATGGTCAGGGCACAGCTACTGAGTAGTTCTGATGGCCAAAGGCCCTGGATTGTAATCCAGGGCAGAGCTCCTCAAATGGAAGCCAAAACCAGGTACCAAAGTACAACTGAGCAGACTGTCAAATAAAATTAGAGCACTAGAACTTCAGGCCTCATTGACAGCTAGTCAGAAACCTAGTCTGAGCTGTCTGTATAATACTGATATATGAAATATTGGCAAAACAGCTTGTTTGGAGTGGATTTTAATATGGGTAGATCCTACTGAACAGGACAGAAATGACTCCAAGAAAATCTCTCCAAAAAGCCTTGCAAACCTTCTCACCACAATGCCCCTCTTATGCACACTCACCACCATAAATTTAAGAGGCCAGCTTTGCTAGCTTCCTAGAACAAATGTAGTACACTGAAGGCACTGACTTTGCTCAGTGGGTGGCAAGAACTTCTACAGAATTCAGCAGTCCTCTGACTTATTTCATGTTAAATCACTGAAGAGTTACTCCTCCAAGGGTTACTTCAAGATGGGTTCACACATAGCTTGCATCCAGTAAAAATACTGCACACAAGAACATTAGCTAAAGCTAAGCAGCCTTTCCAGCAGTACTTCACTCCTTTGCCTTTATAAGAGCTGATTTAACCACTTGGTAATTCTACTGTGAAAGCTTCAGCAGACTAGTGCTGTTGTTTCTAGCTCTTCCCTTGCCTGCATATCACTGTTGCTATTCATCACTGTAATTACCTATTTATCTAAGTGGATGGATATTGTAACTTCCAAATATAGTTTGCACACACTGCTGCAGAAAAAAAAGGTCTTGTTCCAGTGATATACGAGCTAAAGAGTTTCATGTATTTTTAGTAAACCTCAGTATATTACCTTGCTGCTTTGGCCTCTGTCTATTAGCATTCCTTCAGGGAGTAGAGGGAGTACATACTAAAGGTTCCTTTGGCCATAACTACTTTCCAAAGGACACACTACATATCTAGGAAGAACCACTGCTGGTAGACTGTGACATATCTCAGTGAGGTATTAGAAAAGCCTTTTTTCTCTTTAATGCCACAAACTATACTGCCACAGCTCCAGATGATTCCAATTCTGTTGTGCTTATTGTAAGCAATTTCCAGTACTGCACAAGTTAAGTAGCCCATCTCCAAATGGTATGAATGTTCCATGAATCCTTCTTTCCTTACTTGCTCCAGATCAGCCTCACTGCTTTTCCTCCTCTCTGTTGTGTTTTTATGGGGCAGTATGAAAAGTTCAGCAGAAGTAGGCAGCCCAGGAAATACAGCTACCAAGATCTGTTCATCAGGGATACCAGTCACCTAAAAGAAAAGTAAAAAGGAGGTCTCTAGCTGTTATTCTGTTGCTCATGTTTCCATTCATTACAGGTAACACTCTTGCATCAAATTGTTATTTACCATTCCAGTGTAGGTGCTGCGGTCCTAGTGAGCTGTTGTGACCATTTGATGAGTCAGAAATAGAGGTTTGGCTACTGATTCACTCCACTTATACAAGCAAATGTAGCCTTGACAACACATCTGAATCCAAAGATCTCAAGACAAAGTCCAAACCTACCATGTCTCCAGACCTGAATTTTTCATATAGTCCATCTTGCTACAAAAGAATGACCCAAAGTCAGATCCAGAGAGTCTGGCTCAACGTGGCCACTGGTAAGTGTGCAACTAACAGGGACATATGAAAAAAAAAAAAAAATTGCCTGCAATCAGCTTCTAATATCAGATTATGGGAATCCACATTTGCCATATATGAATAACTTTATGACTCCAGTAGGAGACATTTTACTACTGGGGCTGACTGGGAGGGTTGTGTTAGAAACTGCTCAGTTTGCTGAACCAAGAGTCAGTTCCATACCTGACTCTCACAATTGTCTTACTGTGACCTACCCACTGAGGTCACTGCCCTCTATCCCCAAATCCAAGCTGTGCCTTCTCAGTAGGGCAGGAAGACTCTCCTCCCTCAGGAACTCTTGCTTTATAAGGCTAACCCCATTAGCTCCCTGGGTCCTATCCATCTCAAGCTCCTTGGCTGCATTCCTGAGCTGAAAGGTGTCAAAGGGACAGCCCAATCTTGGTGATCCATCCTATAAGCACAAACCACAGGCTGTACCGAAATAGTCACAAAAGTATATACATACAAGCAAGCACTTCTGCAGGGTTTCTACTGCTGTCTGTAACCATTCATAGTTCCAATCTAATTAATTTATTTTTCTCTGCAAGCTTGACTCTGAATACAGTAAAAGAGAACAACAGTTTAAACAAATGAACTTCGTGTTTCCTCAGGATGAGAAAACAATCAAGGAAGCTCTTATAAACTGTGAATTCTGAGTAGGCTGCAGATGAGAAAAGCTGAGCAGGAATGTACTTTCCTGGTAAAATTAA
The DNA here is from genome assembly GCA_002631895.1 of Agapornis roseicollis. Lineage (NCBI taxonomy): Eukaryota > Metazoa > Chordata > Aves > Psittaciformes > Psittacidae > Agapornis > Agapornis roseicollis. The sequence continues at coordinate 34,868 of NDXB01002330.1, read as the reverse complement.
TCAGCCTCCATTTCTAAGAACAGCTGTAGCTGAAGGTAAAAAAGAAGAAAAGAAAAAGAAAAGCAAGATACATTTTTGGCAGAATGTAAGGAACACAAAAGCTTGCCTAAATCTATCTCCTGATTTTACACAAAACCAAAGTCCCTGGCTATTTGATATCATAAATTATTCTGTCTCCTTTCCTGCAAGAATATGAGTGCTGGTTTACATACTCTAATTAATCCCAAAGGAAGATTCAGTATCTTCCACCCACAGAAGCCTTTCTTTGTCATATATTTTAAAGGTAAGTTCATTTTCCCTCTGAATCCTCCTTTTTACCCCAGATGGAAAAGAAGTAGTGCTTTGTAACGTTCAGTAGTTCCTACACTTAGATGCATGTGAAGCTCCTGACTATTAGAAAGAGGTAAAAATATCTTCCTCATCTAACATACTACAGTGTCTGTCTTTTGGGAGGAGCTGGATCAGCTGTTTAACAACACATAACAACACTACCCAAATGTTTGGAGCAGAAAACAGTAGATACTGTGATATCAATTTGGTGGAATAGGAATAATGATACTATTACAATCTAGGATTTCTAAAGTCCTCAGGGATATTATAAACTTAAAAGCACTGCAGAAACATTAATAAAAGCAATTATAATATTTCCACAAATTTCCCAATATAGTTTGCCTCTGCAAAAAGATCCAGAATATTAAGAAGCTTTTTATCGATTTAGAATGATAGCTTCATTATGGCTGTTCTTTCACATTCTTCTAAGCTAGCATGTTGGAAAACTGCATGTGTTAACAGCCTACTCAATATTATTACAGATAAAGAAACAGATGCTCACCTGTGCTAGAGCTCTCTTGATGACTTTGCCAATGTCTTGTCTCCATTCGGGGATGTCAGGGTTATGGTAGTCCAAGTTGGGAGAAAATGACAGGAGCTGAGATTGGAAGTACTCTGGAATAGAAAAACAGTATTTATGGGAAGATTAAAGAGGCAGTGTTCAGGGTACAGCCAAAGGTGCAGAAGACAACAGGAAGACCATAACTACATTATCGTGAAGCAAGAGAGAGACCAAAGGCTGAAAGAAGAAAAAGGGGCTGGCTAGCACTAAGCAGGAGAGAAAGCTTGCAAGAAAAGAATTTTTATAACAGTTCTTATAAAGGACATGCTGCCCTAGTGCCAATTTGTAGCTTCTGCAAGAAGAAATGGAAGCAAAAATGAGAGGATGCCTTCCCTTCACAGTGCCTCTGAGCTTTGTAACTTTGCCACTCAGCTTCATCAGATACTGCTTATGAGGAAGTTGACCAGTAAAGAAGACAGCATCTGGCTGAAATCTGGAAGGTCTGTGCAATCGCATGCACTGTGCTCTGCAGAGCAAACACTTACTGTAAGCAATGTTTTCAAAAGCAGGTATTATCTGCTTGCACTCCTAGAGGGAACCCATGAGTGGTTAATACCCCAATAAATCAGAACCCAGTGGTGCTAATGACTGGCTAATCAAGCAATGGCTATTCATGAAACACTTTGAAATTACTTCCTAATTGACTGATTGCAGGGAGGAAGAAAAACTTCCTAGACTTCAAATACAGAACAATTTAATTTTTTTCCAGTTCCAACTCTCCCCTCTGGGGCCAGCAGAGACCAAGACATCTGGAATCCTTACGAGAACTGTGCACAATGGATTTGGGCCAGTGGGTGACACAGATCCAGGCTAGGAACCACACTCAGATGTAAGTTCTCTCCTTTCTTTTTTGGAGATGTGCTGTGCCTCCCCTTGAAGCAGCTGATCTCCAGACACTTCAATTAAGTACCATTAACCATTTGTAAGAAGGTACCAGTTTTAGATCCAGAGAAACCAGCAAGAATATTAAAGCAGAAATCCACAGACTAGCAAGGATGTGGCGGCAGAGCTTTTATATTGCATCTTTTGCAAGATCTGTTCTTTCTTGTGAGATGGTGCAGTATATGTTTAAATAAAAATCAAGGAGAGAAGGGAAACTTTCTCAGGTTTTAAAGGCTTAACCCAGAGACCAATATATAATGCCTTTGACTTTTGAACCCTATGTACCATGCCAATTTATTTTTTGAGCAAAATCTGGTCTGTTCATCACAATGTGAGAAGCCTTTGAATAAATCTTTTCCACTGTTAACACCAAAAAGTCATGCTTTCCTGCATAGAGCTATAATAACTCAACACAGGACAAAGATGAGCATTCAAATTTAGCAGAGTGCATGTTTACCAAGGGTGTCACCCATTTACATACTCAGACTTGATGTGACTATCACTGGAGGTCTAGGAGGACTCCTTTCTTAGACCAGGTCAATCTGTAGCATGGTGCTGTGCAGGGCTATTTGGACATTCCAACTGGACTAATTTTTCTTTGTGATAAAGCCCAAAGCTTTGTTTCTTTTAAGTAGAATGGCAAAACTTCTTACAAAACATTTAAAACAGAAAGCGAGGAATGCTCTGTGAGACCTACTGGGACCTGCCATTGATCATCTGTGGTGATGCTCCTCAGATACACTTAAGGTTTATTCCAGAAACTAGTGGAAAGATGCAAGTTTCCCAGAAGTAAACACTGCATTTTGCAATGCTCAAAATGATCAAGTAGAGGGCTACTTACATTTGATAATAGCGAGTTTGGGTGTTACTAAGTCATATTAACAAATTATTAAACCCCCATTGCATTTCACAGCCAGGCAATCAATAAATATCTACTTAGCTGGTTGTTAAACCTGAGCATACAGCTTTCCAGACACCAGAAGGACATTTATTTATATTTAATTACTGAAACCAGACACAGATAGTTCAGCTGCACAGCACAATCTGAGTTATTTGAAGGCCAGGTCTCTCAAGAAAGCATGCTATCCAAAGAAAAACTTGCCCTCAAATGCTGGATGAGGAAAATGAAGACTAGCCCAGGGTGGAAATTTTTCTCTGGAGAAATCTCAAAGTCCTTGACAAAACTGCGGAGAGAGCTCTTCCACTCAGCCTTTATTAAGCCCTAAACAGTGTAAGCTCTGTGGTCTGACAAAGGGTGCTTTTTGAGCCCATGACATGCAGATATTCAAGAACATACCAAACATTACCCACAGGAAAGTCCAGTGGACAGTCAGACCTCCAGCTGTGGCATGGAAGATGGGCAGAGATACCAACAACAAAGTAATGTCTGCCCCCTGTTTTTCAGACCCTTGATATTTTATGCAGTTACTCTTTACTGGTGTAAAGAGACACAGCAGCTGTATTGAGGCTACCTTTATGTCCCACTATGACTACTTTCCACAGCTAGGAAGCAGAGGGAAGGCAGTCTGACTACAGCTCTAAGTGGTTTTTTGTTTGTTTTAGGAGTTCCCAGTCAGTGTGTACCAACACACTGACAGACAAAGGAGAAAACAGCCACTTTCCATAGTGCCGAGTGTGCAAATTTGGCTACTTGCCCCATCCAATTCACTTCTGTGTTTCATAATCATGACACGAGCTACTTTGTTTACAGGTTGTCTTCAGAGGTTTCTCTAGGCACTGGAGTTCAGACAATTCATTTTGGTTCAACAGCGACTGACAACCTGTTCTTCATCTCTAGATACCCCCCTGAGATACGACTGTAAAAGGTTGAGTACCATGCACCGCGATCTCCTTGGTGTCTTGGATGAGGGTGTTGCCTGCAGCAACTTGCACAGTGACAGTGTTCATTCCCTCTACAGTGAAGATGTATGAGATGCTGCTCTCCAAAGTGATGAGGGGCTGCAAGAGGTTAAAACACAGATAGAAATATCAAAATCAGGATGAGATTAACTTAGGATCACAACATGCACCTGACTAATCCACCAAGCCATGACATCCTTCCTCCCGGATACAGGAATGGTGCTTCGAGCTCGTGTGTTCTGATGTCCTAACTGTGGCCCAAACACTACCCACTGAGAACTGCCTGGCCGATAGACAAAGATTTCTTGCACTTCAGTAGGTGCTTCCTGAAATATTCTTCCACTGAACTGCAACCCATTATGCTATGAATACCTCAGTAGAGCACAGTAAGCAACTGCAGATTTAGTGCTGCAGAAAACAGTGTTGTACACACACATAAACGCGCACACTCATCACAGGTGATGTATCAGCTGCACAAAACACACAATCCAGCTCAAACCAGCACTGAACATGAACCAAAGATGCAGACACTTCTTCAAACAGTCCATATTGTTCCAATTCAGGGTCAGCCCTTGCTTTTATGAGCACAAATTTGTTCACATATCTGAAAGCAGCTCTGCACAGGTCAGAGTGAGGGCACCCAGCATTGCCCTGATCATGCTTTGAGCATGTAAGATAGTTCCAACCATAAGTTGTAAACTCATACTAACAAGGCTGAAAGCATGGCTTAACACCTCCTGTCTGAATATGGCTGAATGGTTGACCTGAGTTTAGCAAATTCAGAGACCTGGCAGAGAAAGCTCACTTTATCTCCATCTCCCTGAACAAAACCATCCTTGATATCACTACAGCTCTCTTCTTTACACAGGAAACTCTTACACTGATACGTATCTAGATGGGAAAAGTGCACCATGTTCAGGAAAAGAGATTTGTGTATAGATGTATTGGGTTTGTGTGGCAAGGTTTCAGGTGTTTCTGTGACAAGCTGCTAGGAGCTTCCCCTATGCCTGACAGAGCCCATACCAGCTCCAAGATGGACCCGCTGCCAGCCAAGGACAAGCCTATCAGTGATGGTGTGAATACATCTGGGATAACATAGTTAAGAAAGAGAGGGGAGAAACCCAAACCAGCTTTGAGAGAAACAGCTGCAGAACCAGCTCTGCAGACACCACGGTCCCTGAAGAAGGAGGGGAGGAGCTGCTCAAGGCACCGGAGCAGAGAGGAGCCCACACTGCAGCAGGTTTGCTGCAGCTTCTGTGACCCCACACGGGACCCACGCCGGAGCAGTCTGCTCCTGAGGGACTGATCCCCATGGGAGTGACCCACACTGGAGTAGTTCATGAAGAACTTCAGCTGATGGGAAGGACTCACATTGGAGAAGCTCATGAAAGACCGTCTTCTGTGGGAAGGACCTCACACAGGAGCAGGGAAAGAGTGCAGGAAGTCCTCTGAAGAGGAAGGAGTGGCCAGAACAACATGTGATGAACTGACCACAATCCCCATTCCCTGTCTCCCTCTGATGCTTGGGGGGAGGAAGTAGAGAGATCAGGAGTAAAGTTAAGAAGGGAACGGAAGGGGGAGAAGTTGGTTTAAAATTTAGTTTTAATTTCTAATTATTTTACTCTGATTTAATTAGTAATAAACTCATTTCTCCAACTGAACCTGTTTTGCTTGTGATGGTAATTGGTGAGTGATCTCTCCCTGTTCTTACCTCAATCTCTAAATGATCCTTTTATTGTATTTTCTCTTCCCTGTCCAGCTGAGGGCAGTGACAGAACTGCTTTGGTGGGCACCTGGCATCCAACCAGGGTCAACCCACCACAATTGAAAATCAAAGGTCTAGCCCTTTGCAGTGCTGGTCTATAGACAAATCTCTTGGTTCAGATTAAGCCATTAAAATGGAAATAGTGATACTAGCTTCCATTGAAAAAGCACACAGAGGTGTAAGAGCACAGACGAAGCCATTGTATGGGACATTGTTATTGTCTCTTCACTACACTACCAGTTTGTTTCCAGAGGAAACCCCTAAACATTCACTTTCCAACTCTCACATTTCATCCAATAGACTGCCAACCTGCCTGTGCTTCACAACAGGGGCCATATACAGCATTTTCATAGCCAAATCAAAATTTCCACTGGCACAGGCCAGACTGGCAAATAAATTTCCCTCCCTGCGGAAGGACACCTTCCTTTGGTCCCCTCATCCATGAGCTGAAAAAGCAGTAGGAAAAAAGAAAACCCAAGCAAAACTTCTCTGAACATACGGGACCCACAGACCAAGCTGGCAAGGGTGCCAGTGTATGCTAGCCCTGGAGACCAAGCTAATGTATACTGAGATATACATCCATCCTGCACGAGCAGAATGGGCCTGTATCAAACTTCAGTGATATTAGCAGCCTTCCTGGAGGTTACAGGATGTGATTCTGTGCAAAAGCACATAAGAGGAACCAGTCTGGCCTTTAAAATTATAGTTTTGTTTTTTTGAATGTGTGTATGCTGGACATTCCATTACCATGGATGATTTCACCTCCATCATGGAGCTTTAATATTCCAGCCAACTCCTTAATTTTAATTCAAGAACCAAACCTGGAAACTAACTCTAAATTAAATCAAGTTGTTTAAGGTTCATTTACTCAAACCTATTAGACAGCTGGGCACATTTATTAAACTGGACCTGTGTTAATCCAACCAAATTTGCCTTTGGGTATACTGCAAAAATTAGCACTGTCGAAATTCAGTACAATGGTTCCAGCAGGGTGGGGAAGGCAGCAGAGGAGCCTCAGCCAGGTCATCTGAGTCTAAGACAACATTTGCCTGTGCAGCAGCACAGAGTACCTTAGCGAGCTGCACAGTGACACAAGACACATCTGGTTCTGTCTGGGATGCCTATGGCTGAACAGGAAAAGAAGCTGCAATTCCTCAGAATGGAACTAGAATGTATGACTTAATACCATCCACTATGCACAATGTTACACATCTCATCCTTTAATTCATACACAAATCAGTGTCCATGCATACTTTGCTCACCATAGTCTGTCTATGAATGGGCATGCATACTTTGCTCACCATAGTCTGTCTATGAGTGGGCACACAGAAGAATCTAACATGTACATTAAACATCCTGAAAGGAATTTTGATGTGATGTAGACTCATGTCCTGAAAAAAAAGGTAGCTGCTGCTTTTATGTCTATATCCTTTGCCATATTTCTGTCAGAGATGAAGTTTAAGTACATTTCATGAGGTAGCTGGAGATGATGCTTTGCAAAGAATGAAAGGTGCTCTGGGTCTTTGATTTGGCCACAGGTAAGTGGAACTATCTTTACTAATCCAGACCTCAACATATTTCAGCAACAAATACAATTGCCCCTAGGTATCATAAAGATCAGCTACTCTACATACAACCGTGTCCAAAGCACCCTTACCTGTTTGCACTCAGTTGCCTGAAATTTAAGCTAGAAGATAAAACAGATAACTGATCACATTTAGAACCCAATTACAAGCACCATGGGAGCTGCACGGAAATCTTCAAAAATACCACTGCTTTGCTCTACAATTTCTAGATTACTTTTTATTTCAAAAAATCTTTTTTAAGGTTGCATTCACAATCGAATCCCGTATGAAAGACAAAAACAATAGCAGGAAAACTCTGACACCTGAGACACACTGGAGGGCTTAAGCAGATGATCAAGTTACCAGTACCTAAATTATTTCAAATGTACTTTAACGGCTGTCAGCATGTGTGCACTGAGCCAAAAATATCTGAGCTGTAATATGATTTTGCATCCCTCTGTTTCAGTGCAGTATAAACTATGTGTCATTTCCTGATACTTGCCATGGACTTGTCATGGACTAGATGTGTGTATGAGCATATTTGCCATTTCTCAGTTAGGGCACAGCAACTTTCCAAGTTATTGCTCCTGAGCTCTTTCAGTGCCTCAATTATGAGTTCTCATAATCACAAAAATAGTTGAGCTCTTACAGTAAGCTCCTAATTTGATGTTAAATCCCAGTAGATAAAGCATTTACTGTTGGTTTTTTTTCCCTGCTACTGTTGGTAGGTAGGGTAAGAGGTTAAAATGAAAACAGCTGTGTCAAAGAGAAAATAAAATACTTGTGTGCCTCCTATTTTTTATCTCAAGTTTCATATTTCATGTAAAATCCTCATTTTTTTCTACTGTGATCTCACCTCAGTGCACACCTTCAATTCGGTTCAATAATGTAGACAATGATGTGACCTAAACTGCTTTTGCAAATAACACCAGATACTACACTTCAAAATTATCAGCTGTATATTTCACAACTGTAATAATGGTGGACAGTGCCTGTGTTAGCTGTCTCATTCCTAAAGCCTACAATAAAGACTCTAGCTAATAAGCAAGAGACAGTAGTAATGGGTGGACACAAGCAATTCATTGAGAGTCTAGTTTCAATTTCTAGATACAAGTGGTTATTTGAACACCAACAGTTTTAAAGTATTGAGTTGGAATCCAGCATTATATACTGCATACTGGCACATAATGGAACCCCCCCCCGGTTATTTGAACACCAGCATTTTTTAAACACTGTGTTATCCATATATAGTGGTATATAATTCAGTTAAGTTGCAAGTGAGCACTGGTAATAACAGTGGTCTTTAAAGCTCAGTAGGGCTGATAACAACCAGATGTAAAAACGTAATGACTCCTAAAACCAACACAAGACAGGAGGAAATAAACTCACAAAGGTTGAAGTTCAGATTATGACAACCCTTTTTAGATAAGGAATAAAACAAAAACACAAACCAAGAGAAATCAGGAAGTTTTTATCAGATCTGAGAATGTTTCCTGTCTGGTGCAACCAGCTTAGAAAGTAAAAACAAACTAAAAAGCATCTGTACCTTGGTGCTGTTACCAAACCACCAGAAGTAGGTAAGTGTGCCTGCCTGGCTGGGCCAGACTACTGCAGTAATATTGACATCCTTATTTCTGATGGCAACAAAGGGAACACTCAGTTGGACATGCTCCACTGGACCTGTGGGAAGAGAGACTTTATTATTAGGGGCTTTGAGTTAAATCCTCCCTGCTCTATCCCGAACAGCAAGGATCTTTCCTTTAAATAAATCAAATGCCTATTGTCAGCTGTGAGACTCTATTACAGCAATACAAGAGAATTTCAGCAGTCAGTAAGCAACAGAAAAAGATACCAGATTACTTCTGGTAATCATACAATGTTTTTCTCACTCTTAATTCTAGCAAAGACAGAAATGCATTTTCCACAGTGCTAATTTCAGACAGGGTCAGCACCATGCGCAGACAAATTTTTCAAATGCAGTTTGAGAGAGAACAACAAACTGGCTTTGCACAAGGCAGGGCAAGCTGCTATTGAAGGCCTGAGAGGTAGGACATGGGACAGGAAGAAGGTGTTTTCTTGACAATATAACTACTGAGCTAACCAAAATTTGTGGGAAAATAATTTGATTCAAAGTGGCTCATATCTGATTATATATGAGGCATTTATGATTTGATTAAACACACTGACCTTGAGAAGTCTTTGAGCAGTCAGTTGCCATTAGCAAAAAGTCATGAACTATTTGAAAGATGTGTCCATTGGCATATCAAAGAGCTTAAATATCAAAAGTCTTTTTCTGAAAGACTTAGAAAACACTACAGTTTCAGTGTCAAGTTGTGTCTAATAAATGCAAATGTCCAGACTGAGTCACGTGCAAGGAGTCCAGAATTAAGAAGTTAGCTCCTCACCAGAACAAAATGTGTAAAAAATAGTGAGGTTTTGTTTGCTAGTTTGTTTAAAGATTTTACCATCTCCACTGGTTTCTTTCTCATTTACTTTTTGGTTTTACTGGTGATAAATTTCAGTTGATAACAAGCGCACATAGATCAGCGTTACGGGGTCTTTCTGGATGCTACCTTTTAAAACACAGCAAGCTGACAGACTATTACTGTGAGAAGGAAAGGGTAAAACAAAAGATAAAGAAGTGAGTTTTTTGTTTGTTTGTTTTTAATAAAGTATTAATTCTGGGAAGCAGGAAATTTGCTGGTTTTAACTGAGACAATCTTCTTGTGTTACCTCTCAGCTCTTCAAGCACAAAATAGAGACATTAATCACTTCTCCATTTACTTGGTATTACAAGGATTCTGGACACCAAGAGCTGTTCTTTTACCACCACAACATATACCTCCAAGTAGACTGGGCATCTATTCTTGCTTTTGGCTCCTTAAACTTCTTTCCCCAAACCCTTTCCCAAGGGGTCTCTACCAGCAGGCCACTCCTGAACTCTGGGTTCCCAAGAACAGTGGGTTACCCAAAATATTTTGTGGCAGTGTGAAGCAGAGTAGAATGTGCAGGGTAGAAAACTACTGTTGCTTAAAGCCAATGAGCTTCTTTCTTCCTGTTTTTTCATCACAGGATTCCAGCACCAGACAGCTTGTATAAGAGTAATTTATATAGCAGGCATTTTTGTTTGTGCACTTGAGATTCAAGGCCAAACCTATATTGACTTGCACATCCAAATATATTAAAAGTCAAGTAATGATGCATCAATTTATTTCATTGTTAGCATGAACGTAAATGCTTCCTTGCAGATAATGCTAATAAGTTGGCCACCTAAGAATGCTATAAAATTCAAAGGAGACATTTGAGAGGTTGAGGAAGAAAAGGGTAGAGTAGCACAACCAAGCCAAGTAACTGTCCCTTGTTGCATTTTGTTCTAAAATCCTTGCCATGAAAAAGCAGTTCCTGTGAGAAAAATCAGATAATCCATACAAAGCTGGTTGTTATTACCAGGTAACCATCACTTTTGTCAGCTAATGGCCCAAGGTGAATGAAAAAACAGTTAATGCTCTAATAACAGGTTGTTAAATGCAGCCATGATTGACTTTGAGGGAATTATGAGCATAATAAAAGCTTCAAGGAACATTGATTCCTTCACACAGGGAGCCCGAAATTAAAAAGAAGAAAATGATTCTTGAGTTTTGGAAATTTCTGACTTGCTTCTTTCCAGCAGAAAAGCACAAAGGCTAGATGGGATAGAAGGCATTGACAGGCTAAGGGGGAACACAGACCTTGCTGTAAACATCATTAGGGGCAAAACCATTGAGGTACATATAAACACAGTCAGAGCTCTCTGCACAGGAGATCTAGTAGTCTGAGAGCAGGACAAAGAACTGGGATCTTCCTGGTCTTATCCTGCATTTCACACCCTCTGTTCTTTTCTGTGCCTTTGAGGAGCCAGATTGGGGCTCTATATCCAAGTCTGCTCATGTGACAAGTGGAGGGAAATTGCACTGATCTATCAAACAGGAGGGAAAAGTCAGGGATGTATGTCACTCACATGAAATATGAAAAGTAGCTCATCAGCCCTCGGTACATTCATATCCCAGGAAGTATGCTCAGCATAATGCTCTTCTTTAATGAGCACTGTAAAGTCCCAAATCCAGAAGAGCTGACTCAAGATTAATCTAAACCTCTTGGTATTAAAATTGCATTCAAAACACACATTTGGACTTTGTTTCAGGTATTTTTGGTCTCTGACCCTTTCAGAAAAGCCCAAATGTTTTCAAACCTTTCTCTGTGAGGACTGCAAATGTACTTGTGTTAAAATAAAATCCCCTTCCTCTTCATTTTTAGTGGTGGCCTTGGCAGTCTGGGGGTGATGGTTGGACTTGATGATCTTAAAGGTCTCTTCCAACCTAGTTGATTCTATGATTCTATGATTCATTCAATAAAGTTAACTTAACAAGATAGAGTTATTTAAAAGTCCAAGCCTCTGGACAAGCACAAGCTGCATATGTAGGTGGGTTTGCATTTATTCTTAGGTCCCACTGAAGTTGCAGGGACTTTCAGTAAGGTCATGTTTTCACTCAAGGAATCTAGCAGCTGGAAATACTTACAGACCACATGCAGGAAGAGGACAGCAGTGTCAGAGCCCAGGCTGTTCTCTGCATATGCCATCACCTGAAAGATTCCAGCGCTCTTATAAACATGCCGGATGCCATCCTCAACAGGGCTGAAATTAGCATAGGAGACTGCAATGCCATCTCCAAAATCAAGCTGAATATTTGTCCTTTGGGGATCACCCTGCAACAGAGAAAGTTGGATTAGGAAACTGAGCTGATAAGAATGATTTATATTACTCTCCATCCCACTTCTCAGTTCCATTTCATTAGCATACACACAAACTCGTAACTTTACCCAAAATGCCTAGCTTTGTTCTGTCAGTCCCCAAAGTGGCCAGACTTAAATCAACACAGGCTAATTATATACAAGCAATGCTTAGAATAGCTGAACATTACACCTGTAAAGAGATGATATCTCCCCATCTTGGGTTTAGAGATTTTGAGAGGTCAGATTGCTAATCATGCATATATCAAGGAGACCAAATTTGAATCATTCATGCAATGCATGGTTGAGGATTATGTGTCACTGAGGTGGCCAGGGCTCTGCACAGCCTTTCATTAAGTAGGTGGTGTCCAGCAAATACCTCCACCAGAGGCAGAGAGGTGAGAGGCACCACACTGATGGTAGGCCAGATGCTAACTAGAGAGTAATTCCAATGTGCACAGGGGAACACCAGGAATATTCTGGATACAGGACAGTAGTTAAATTGGCTCTCCGATATGTTCTGAAGAAACAGAACCTAGTCACTGAGATTCTCTTAGTCTAGTCTAAACTAGTTTTCCGAGCTTCCTATATAGTCAGTGAAAGAGAGAGAAATAAAAAGAGCAACAGAGCAACATATCCCAACCAAAGATAACTGAGACAGGTAACATGAACCATCTTCTGCAAATATCCATCCCTGTACCCTGATGATAGAGGGTCTGGATGACTAGTTTCAGCTAGACATGTAACTTCAGGGTGGCTGAATTTATACAGGTTGAGTCCCACACTGAGGACTGTCAGTTTTTGTCTAATATCAGTCACTACAGAGATAGGGCCTGGATACACATGAGAATGAAGTAGATGATGAGAAAAATCCCTTCTAGGATTATTGTCAGTGACATCTATTAAATGAAGGAGGGAACAGCAGACAAGAGATTCTAGCATTGCAGATATTGTCTAGAGGCAGCAGCTGCCCTGTTTTAATTTAAATCATGCGTTAGAGCACTATACGTGAATTGTGGAAGTGTCTGTTATTTCAGTTTCTTGGAGCCTTACTTTATACTTGTTCCCAGCTGACTAAAAGTAACACAAAAAAGGCTAATTTAAAAACAGCTAAACCCCACTGCAGTGATTTCACTAAACTGAAATAAAACTACTTCTCAGATTAAATCTCTGTAGCTTTCTGTATATATATAAGATGTGCTGGCCCAAGTAATTTCCTTTCATGAAGTCTCCACTATGTTCACCATGGGTGAAGAAGATACCACTACCTTTTGGAGATGCTCCCAGCCCAAAACTGAAACCAATCCCTAGATATATTTAGGATAATAGTGAGATTCCAAAATAAAAAAAAAAAACAAACCACAACAAAACAACAAACAAAAACCCCACAAACAAACAACAAACAAAAAAAACAAACAAAAAAAAACCAAACAAACAAAAAAGATAACAACAATAAAACCCCCACAACAACAAACCCAAAACCAAGCCACAAACCAATCAACCAAAAGAATTCCCTTCTCCTTAATTTAGCTTTGGGGGTTTTTTTCTTTTTAAATACAAAATTCAGAAATATTTCATGGTTATCTCATAAACCCTGTTATAGCTGTAAATGCACAGAGTCAGGATCAAAGCTAATGTGCAATTCCAGTACATACTGATTTAAGTAACCATATAACCAAGAGCCAGTTCTCCAGTTCTTATGTAGCTCCAATCCCTTCGCCATCAGCTCAAATCCTACAGGGCCCTATATCTACTGGGCTCACTAAAGAAGACCATTGAACTCACAGATTTCACTAAAGCCTCTAGGCCAGGTATTGCTCAAAATAAACCATGACTTCCTAGAAAAACTGAGCAGATCAGACAAAGGGAAAATAATGCCTGGATCACCACATATTGGCAGTCCCTAAAAGTTTTAGACACAAGAGCACCAGGTTTCCTTTGGGCAGTAGTTTTCAAGTTTACCTGTGTGTGGCAAAACACATGGCTTGCAGCCTAAATTCTGACTATGAGCCTCACATCCGTAAGTCATTTTCCATTTGGTCTGAACACATTCACACACAGCACATATCCATTTGATTTGATCCATCATGACTTATCATCCCAGGAGAGTCAGGATAAAGGCAGAATATTGACCATGGAAAAAGAGGTCCTTTAATCAGAATTAAACAGCTCACAGGCTGCTCTAACCCAAATGATCAGCAACTGAGACCAAAAGTGCACAACAAAGGCTCCTGCAGAGACAGAAACAGCCACGAAAGGCAAGAGGTCCCGGTTCTTAGCTCTCACTGACTCCAAATTCATAGGAGCTGCTGTTTTACTGAGAGTTGGCATCAGCCTGAATAAATGGCAACTGTGGCACAGAGAGAGGCAGGACACTCTGTTCTATTACTGGTCCCAGTTCTGAGAGTGCAGTTGATCTTATTCTTTGGATGGAAACCTGGGAGCACAGACAAGAAGTCAGACTACACTGAAGCATGTCCCCTGCATAAATAATCTGGACCACAGCATGGCCCCAGTCTTTATATTCCTATCAGGCTATACCTGCATTAACAAATAAGTGTGTAAGAAGGTTTTTATTCAGGTGTGAATTTGCCTTAAGTGTATAGTTGGAGTCTGCAGGTAAACACCAATATACTCAATTATCACAAGTAGTTTTTAAAATATGTATGTTTGGTTAAATATCTTATATCTATCTCCTTCCTTGCTCCATCATTCCCATTTCACTGGAGCCAGGGAAGTTTTGTCTATTGACTTGATCAGAGCACCTTTTTCACTTCTGTCCTACTAGAACATTAAAAGTAAACCACAAAACCCCCATAAGGGACTAGAGTGGTAGTGACTCTAAAACTATCTATAATAACATCCTTTTGACAGTTTTTTAAGTTGCTCTAAAAAACACTCTATCAGGGCAAAATTATACTTTTGGGATATTCAGTTATTAGGCAGAAAGGGTCCCATAGCTTGTTAAAACAAAACAAAACTAATAACCAAAAGCCACTTCTCAAGGAATGTACTAAGACCACAAGCTGTCTTAGTCTCATTTGGAAGACACTGAACAGAGGGTAGAAACATGATCTACACTGGATTCATCATTGGTGACCTTAGGCTGAAATCTCTTGCACCCATCATGGTAGCTCCTCTCTCATGCCTTACAGTTCTCTTTCCTACTTCTTCCTTGCTTCTCCAACATGATTATATCTGAAATCAGAAGATATGAAGTGGAGAAGCAAGAACAGATGTTTTGTATCTAAACAGTAAGCAGATGATCCTTCCAATTCAATTATGAGAGTTGGGTCTTCAATACAAAGCCATCCCATCACACTAATCATATTTTCTTTCTCCTGTCCTTTTCCATAGTATATAAAAATACTAAAACAAGTGTGCTAGCCCCACACATGATGTCAGATATTCTGGAGTTTATGAATATGAATTAAAACAGAAATGAAGTGGGGGCATTTCAAATAGAAAGAAAAAACAAAAATCCACCCAAACACATTATTCTCCATATATATTCAAAACACACATCTAATTGCTTTAAGCTCCATAAACTACCAAAGCACACAGGATTGACATGGAACAGCCCTTCAGAGTCATCTCCATATCGACACTAGGCTGGGAAAGATTTCCTGCCTGCATGTATCACAGTCCAAATCACAGTTCAACCCCATATTTTTAAAACATACTAAAAATCATCAGTCATTCTGCATTTCTTTGTCATTTTCATGCACATATTCTGAATTACCACTGTGAACAATACTGCTAAAGCAAAATCTATAAAACCTGGGAAGTTAAGTTTTCAATTAACTCTGACAAAGTCCTCATTTATTTTTGGACAGCATAAAGGTCAGTCACAACAACATGTTGAGGGTGCACACTAGAAGGTAGAAAGGAACTGATGGCAAAACACAAAGTTGCTGAGCAGGGTTAGGAAGGTTGAATGGAGACCACAAAGATATATCTACAGGAAGACTTGCCAGGCTGCTGTTTGGCTCAGAAAGCAAATGTAGACATAGGTGCAAAACATCCCACCAGGAAACAAACTGACCCGAGATAGTGAAGGGAACCAGGAATGAATCTGTATGACAGCAAAGGGTGCAATAAGTAAGAGTTCTACAGAAATTGCTTCTTCCCACTAACAAAGAAGAATGTCACTGATGACAATTCATGTTTCTCAAGTTCACACTGAAAGACTGGAATATTTTTGTCCAGAATCATAGAATTGTAGAATGGTTTGGGTTGGAAGGGACCTTAAAGATCACCTGGTTTCAATCGCCCTGCAGGGACACCTTCAACTATACCACAGTATGCGAAGCCCCATCCGACATGGCCTTGAACACTGCCAGTTACATACTTTTAGTGAAAATTTCAATGTTCTTTTACTTTTTTCCTTTAAAAAAATCTATTAAGAAACAAACCTAGCACACAACTCTCTGTGGAATAAGCTGTTCACCCACAAAGACATGTTCTCGAAATTCTTTTCCCTTAGGGAAAAAAATTGTTTCAATGAAATGTTTTTCTAACTATCTTTATTTTTCAACAAAGGATGTGGAGTGAACGCCCTCACATATTTTTGCAGCTGCCTCTTCAATCTCTAAAGCCTTGTAAAGACTCCACTCTTCAGCTACCTTGACTGCTGCCTTATTCTCCATCTGTTTATCATTCTTTGTACGCAGCAGTTCCGCTTGAGTTCCTTAATAAATTACTACTAGATTCCTAATTTTTAGATTATGTCTGTTCTTTTCGGAACTCCCACTCAGACTGTCTACAGAAATCATCTTACCATGTCAAGCCTGCAGAATATAAAAGAATCAGCCAGGTAGACAAGAAATCCCCTTTGTATAAAAGCACAACATGCATGAACTTCTAAGGAAGCAGATAAAGAGGCCCTGTCAGATTAGTGTGATCCCAAAAACAGCTACTGTATAAGAATTTAAATTAATAGAAGAGTGTGGGTTAAAAAAAAATAAGTAAATAGAAAACAAGATATCATGAGAAAAAATTTCTCCATTGCAGATGCTCAGATTTACAACAGCTTCTTCTGTTCTTGAAGGTCTAAGATGCCAATGAAGGCTACTTCTGAGAATGGCAGAAGAGGCATAAGGCTTGCAATGTTTCTAGAATGTTTTCTTCAGAGACTTAAAGCTGCTTGTTGTCAGACAATACTGAGGAGACAGCCATCCAGTCTGTCCTTGGTGGTGGTGTTGTTATTGCTATGCTCACGACCATGACATAGCTGGCTCCCAGCTGGCTCCAGGTACTGTACCAAAATGAAGTACACAGGACAGAGTAGATGACAAAATGTACTTGTGGTTCTCTGACATCACCTCACTCCCTGGCTGTCTCTTCTGAGACACCAAAAGATGTTAGAAGTGATGTTGTGAATTGACTGTTTTGTTTAACCAGAAAACAGATGTAACACAATACATTGAGGGAAAATCACTGTTGGACCTCCAGTGTCACATTTCACAGGCAGTCAGAAGCCAGCAGGGAAATGCAGCAGCTGCAAATACAGCAGGGCTTTTTGGGGTGCAGTCACATATATCCCTAAACACCAAAGGAAATCACAGACAAGAAGAGGCATACAAACACTTAAAACACCTCCTGTCAGCCTGAATACATACCAAGCGCCTTCCAACTATCCAGCTATCCACACAGCCACAAGCTTTGGCAATCGAGGCTGCACCATACATGTTTCCCAGTGGGGTACCTGACTCAGAGAGATCACCAGAAGTGCCTCAATATTGTGATGCTTCAGGCACCAGCATGGCCCGGTATCACTTACACTACTGTTGGCTACAGACAGAATCATACCAATAAATAAATAAAATAGATACAGGCTGGGCTGCTCAGAGGTGCTTTGAGGAGGCTCAATTACTACTGCAAGACAACTATGTCCCTCACTGCTCCCCATGAGTCTGAAAATATTCCCCGCTGTTCTTAACCTTTCCCAGCAAAGATTCAGCTAAAGCTTTTCATCCCAGAAACAGAATTATTAAGCATAGAGATACCGTTTTCTGCCTCATAAACTCCATAAACTGCAGTTCACTGGAGGAAGCAAGAAGCTAAGGAGAGATATATTTTTTACCAGATCTATCTTTCTTCAGTGTTGACTTCACCATCACTGATAGACATGATAACTGGGCAAGTACTCGTATAGCTTGGCCCAATGGGATTTTTTTGTATGTTTTGCTTATAACTCTTTCATTGATTCTCCCAAACCTCAGGTGTGGTCATTGCATGACCCCACCCAATTGTTCTTTTCCTGTTAGCAGCCTAACAGGTGAAGGAAAAGAATGCTATTCTTGCCATGCAGTGAAAAGCTTGCTGAGACTACTAACATACCTCTTCCATAAGGATGATGAAGGTGGCATTGTGTCCCTGCTCCGTGACCAACTTTCCATCAGTAGTGAGGATGTGCAGTCCACGAGGTGCTTTTCCAGGGCACTTCTCCACCTTGGCCATGTACTTCTCTCGCAAACCATCTGTGCAGTTGTTAGACACAATCCTTCGGTACCTGGAGAATAGTAACAAAAGGAGATTGGGCTTAGGCAGCGGGCAGAAAAGTTTCTTTTGTTTTTGTTTTGTTTCTCAATATTAATGCATGTGCTTTTTCAAAGGCTAACTGCCTGCATGACACCCTCACTGAAAAGGAGAATCAAAGAAACCTACCACTTTATTAAATTGGAGAAAGCCAAACAAATCACAATGCAAACTTCTCCACAGATTCTCAGCAGCATAGCTGAGAAAAGACACATAGTGTAGAGGTGAACTGCTTCGCACTGCTAAAAGGCAGAGAACTCCTCCTACTCCCTATTCCTGCAGGACTGCACCCTGCATCCCAGTTTTTTAATTATGCTTTCTGTTATATTTTGTCTGCCTCTGCTCAAAGGCACTTGGAATGAAGAGCTTTGTCCAGTCTAATTTTTAAACAGTTCAACGAATGGGTTTTTCTCTCAGCTTTTCTTGGAGGAGGTTAGCTAACTAGCAAGACACTTGGCTATACCCAATATTGATAAGGAGGAGTAATCCTTGCTGGTAATTTCACAGTAAAAATACAGGATTGGTTAAGAAGACACAGACCCCAACTATTTCTTCTTGTTGTCAAGGCTGCAAGCAGTTGTACTGGCCAGGGCGCCTGTGATTATATCACATATTTATAGCAAACTTTTAGCTGAAAGGGTGTCTCTGAAGTTAAGTGACTCCAGACTGCCAGCAGCCTCACTTTATTCAGCCACTCATCTCAACTAGCCACAAACAACCCTGCCATAACAATACAGCACGTAGGACCCATGACTCAGAAGCAGCCCTACAAAGTCTTCAGGGCCTGCATTGCCTGTGAAGAACACCTCAGTTTTGCACCATTAAGTGCAACCAGAGTTTCAGAGTACTACCTTCACAATGGAATAGCATTTGCAAAGCAATATTACCATAATAAACCAACACTTGCCATTGGTTCTGGGTAAAACCATGCGAAACCAACACACATAGCTTGTTTGAAATCACAAAGTATTGTATATATACAAAGAGAGTGTCAAAAGGGGAAAGAGGCTAAAACTGTCCATTTGACCCTTCCCAGAAGGGAAGCTTCTATAGATGGGAGCTGTAAGATATGAAGAAGTTCAATGAAAACCACTGTGAAATATCTCAAGCTTGTCCTTTTAAATGTTCATCTGTCTCTCAGATAGACCTTCCTGATTTGTTTTAATTTCACAGCAAAGGAGAGCTTCAGGTCTATGCTTCAGGGATCATACATCACCTGACAGCAATACAGTATCTACATGTCACTTATGTTAATGTGCTTCTCCCTATCTCTGAGGAATGAGGCAATGCTCTACACAGATGCTGCTGTAAACATTATTTCATGAATAAGACTGGAAAAGAGCCAGATGGGATGCAGAGAAAAAAGAACCATCCAGGTTCTTTTGTCTACTGCAAGGTCACCGAACTGCAGCGAGATTGCAAGATTCACTTACCCAGTGCTGTTCAAGTAGCTCTGACCCATGCTGCACTCCTTGGATAGGGAGGATGGACTGAACCAGAAAGCTGGGACACAATGATTGTTGCTGTGTCTCTCGTACCCATAGTCACTACGGAGAAAAATCATGAATGCATCACTGTACCCATTCACTAGATTTAGCTCAGACTTCTAGGTGATGTTTTTGCTCCCCAGAGTAAGTGTGTGCTAGTAGCTCTCTGCTGGATGGCATGACATGATGGAATTGGCTCATCCAGAGACAAAGTGCTTAATCTGTTTGAGAAGCAGGACACAGTTCGCAGAAGGTATGCAATACCTGACAACACCAGGACTACCAACCTTGCAAAGCACTGGGGGACTTATGTTTCATTTGGCAACAAAACAAGGGCAAAGATTCAGGAAGGAAATTTTACTGTTAACTTCTTTTTCTGTTAATCTCTAATAATTTCACTTGTTGGGTTCTTTTGGTTTGCTTGCAATTTGCAGTCTTGGTTTCGGAACAAACCAGGTTAATTCCAAGATCTAATACCACATTTTTTCTCAACAGAGCAGTTAGGAATATAAAACACGAGGAGCACTTCCTGAACAACTAGCCAAGGTATGTATATTTATATTTACATACATTAATGGACTCCCTGCTCTTTAACTGAGCTATGACTGGCCTGAAAGAAAAATATAGCCAGTGTTTTTCCAACACTAAACTATAACAATGCCAACTTGGTAGCCTAAGAATTACATGGTATTGTGTCACATGGGGAAGGTAATCCAGGGCGTTGATGCTTTCTTGGACCACCAAGGAGTAGAAATGTACACAACCACATCCAAGACTTCTTTTTACAGCTGCCTTTGCATGCCAGCAATAGGATTAATCCAAAGCTTTCCATAAGTTTTAATAGGCTCTGGATCCAATTTCTGTGCAAGGCCTTTATTGGCAGGCTGGATTCAAGGGGCAAATAAAAAGAGATTCTGGATTTTTGCCTGAAGCAAGTTAACAAATGCCAAAAAACTAAATCTCTGTGGAAACACAGACACTACAGAAGCCACTGCCTTGAAAGCTGTCTGTGCTCTTTAGGACACTCTGAGTTTTATTCTTCCCCTATTCAGAGCCTTCATTGCCAACAGAAAGACTCTAGGAAGAGCTTTGGTGAGACTAAACTGTGCTATGTCCCCAGAGATCCAGGCTGCTGCTGTTTCTTTCTTAGAGGGTAAAAATTCTGCAAGCTACTTTAAAAGGTTTGGAGATTCCCTAATGCTCTTTCTCTCAACATTCAATTTAATCATTCTCAGTGGGTCCGACCTGCACAGTCAAAAATGCCTGGCAGTGACTTGGTAATTAAAAATATTCAGGAGGAGCAGTACTTTGCCCAAAAGAAGAAAAGAGCTGCATAAATATTTAATAAAATTAAAGACAACATTGCTGTATGCCCTCAAGGTTCTGTGCTTGTTCATTAACTTCTGGTAAATGTATATTAAAACCCTGCATGCTGCCCACCTTCCTTCTCATAAGCCCCAGGGTTTGCATAAGTTAAGGAAATAATCAAGTCCAGCTGCTGTGCTGTCTTTCTCTGGAAAGCTATCTTGACAGTGAAAATAAAAAAGCAGAAGGAGGGAGAAGAAAGATCAGCAAGCACTTTAATAACACTTCTGAGTTCCTTCTGCCATTCTCTCTGTCAGAAAAAGGCCAGGGTTTGCTTCTGGAAATGACTGCAAGGGTTGGCAGGATTTGTTGAACTGGGGCCCCTGATGATGATTTCTGCCCCCAAAACTCAGACCAACCTTATATCTAACAGCAGGAAACAGCACCATAACATGAGGCAGACAGGGGCAAGGCTCCTATGACCAAATGGGAGGGAGCACAGCACTCACAGCTTGTGCTGTAGGGCTCCTGCAGTGATTTGTCCTGTTTGTACAGCTCCTGAAGGCAAGTGTCATCATACCTTGTAGCATGGGATGCTGTGACCAGACCAAACTCCAAATCTACTTACTAGGGAAGCAGATAGCCTGTTGTTGGGACCTGCTGGTCACTGTACTCACACAACCCCAGCTCTTGGCCCTCCTCCTTCTTTCCCTGATACTCCATAGGACCTGTTCACACACGAGAACAGTTCATACACTGACAGGCCATTCAGTGCTTCCAAGAACAACTGACAACTTTGAACACAGCCAGAAAAGGCTGAGATTTTTCTCTTCAAAAGCATCAAGTGAAAGGATCAGAGCCATCCTTCCAGCTGTAGATACTTACAGTGGGGACCTATCTCCTCTTCTCATATTGACATCCAAAAGAATGCAGATGAATCATATTCTAGAATAACCTGTATCCTGCCACTGACTAAATAGTAGTCTTATACTTTAGAAGTCACAAGTCAAAGCAGATGAGCCCACTCTTCCTCTCTGATAGTTGCTTCTAAGATAATCAAGCTTTGTGCCCATTTCCAGCACCTCTAGTATTTTCTTCAAATTGATACCCCCACACTTTCTTCCAGCCAGCCCTTAAGACTAGCAGCAAAATGCACCCTTAAACTGAAGCTGGTTCTTCTGATTCTCCATCACCAGCTATAACAATTTCGCATTTGGAAGCCAGTTAACAATTCTGTTGGCAGTGCAAAGTCTGAAACAAAAGTCAGATTGCTATCCTCTAACTGCATTTCCTCTGCAGGACTGACAAGGTTAACAGCAATATTCTCTCATGTTAGTGGGAAAGTTAAGCAAAAATGATACTGAATTTGTGCAAGGAACATATCAATTCATTGAAAAAGTGCATTCTGATGCAGACCCTTCTCAAGGCAGAAGAGTACTTAAGGCCAATTTAGCTACTACAGTTTTCAAGTTACAGCTTAGAAAAGACAAGTTTCACTGTGAAAATAGAAAGGTGGTGAGGTACAAAGCTGGAAGAAAAAAAAAAAAAGAGTGAGCAAATTCACAGGCATCTCTGGAGATTGCTGCTCAGAGGCATATGCCAATGCCAAAGGCAGATACTGCAGGAGAAGAAAGCTACTTCATCCTGCAAGTCCCCATGATGACAAAGGGGAAAAGATCTCCCAAATCAAGCTAAGGAATCTCAGATGTAATTTGGGCATTAGGAACAAATTAAACATCTGTCCAGATAAGATTAAAATCTCTGCTCTATATCCCTGAACCTCTCTTAAAGACAAACTACAGCAATATTCCCTGCTGTATACTGGGCTGCATCAAAAGGAGTGTGAACAGCAGGTCGAAAGAGGTGATCCTGCCCCTCTACTGTGCTCTCCTGAGACCTCACTTGGAGTATTGTGTGCAGTTCTGGTGTCCTCAACATAAAAAGGACATGGAGATGTTGGAACAAGTCCAGAGGAGGCCACGAGGATGATCAGGGGACTGGAGCATCTCCCGTACAAAGACAGGCTGAGAAAGTTGGGACTGTTTAGTCTGGAGAAGAGAAGGCTGCGTGGAGACCTCATGGCAGCCTTGCAGTATCTGAAGGGGGCCTATAGAGATGCTGGGCAGGGCCCCTTCATTAGGGACTGTAGTGACAGGACAAGGGGTAACGGGTTCAAACTTAAACAGGGGAGGTTTAGACTGGATCTAAGGAAGAAATTCTTTCCTGTGAGGGTGGTGAGGCACTGGAATGGGTTGGCCAGGGAGGTTGTGAGTGCTCCATCCCTGGCAGTGTTCAAGGCCAGGTTGAATGAAGCACTGGGTGCCATGGTCTAATGTGAGGCATCCCTGCCCATGGCAGGGGGGTTGGAACTAGATGATCTTAAGGTTCTTTCCAACCTTAACCACTCTATGATTCTAATATTGAAGAAAACACTTTGGTCTATATTTTTATTCATTTTTCTGAGGTTCAGTGTGTCCATGTTCTAAAAAGAAGTGTGAGTCTCAGCTGTGCAGTTTTCATACCTCACACCTCTTCGGGAAGGATTCAAAAGGAAGCAAAATTTCCAGGAATCACACTGCTACAGAATCAGACACTGATCCTGTAACCTACTATAAAAATAAAAATGTTTTCTCATCTGATCTGCTTTCAGGATATTTTGAACTCCATTTAAATGATATGCTCATTTGAGCTCAAGAATCACACCGACTGTCAGTCTTAAATCTTTGCAATATTGCCTATCACAGGTTCCCTGTAGGAGTCCCTTGTGCAGAGATCCTGATTGTTATATATGTTCCATCTCCTTTCCCTGATTGTCAAGCAATATCAAGCAGTGGTTTATTTTTTCCCTATTTTATTTTTAAGCTGCTTTCAACGTGACCTTAAAGTGGTTTGGAAGTTACAGCCCCATTAAGTTAGATGCACCAATATTTATGCAAAACAAGTAGCTACATCTGAGATGGCTGGGCTGTACAGCCATGTCACAGAAGTGCTTTCAGAAAATTTCTCAATAAGGCATTTCTAAAAAGCAACAAATAGTTCCCAGGAATTCAAAGGAATAATGATAAAAATGTGCACATTTTGCTAGCTTACTCCCTAGGTATTCAATGACCCTGAAAGTAAGGACAGAAATTCCCTCCTCCCGCAAGGTCCTGCTTTGGACCAGAGAAGAGTCCCAGTTACCACTCTTCTAGAATGATGGACAAAAGAAAAGTCAATCCGTACTTGAAACTTTCTGCTCTTGAATTCCAGGTTTGGAATTCTCATGGAGATTAACAAATCTCTGTCACAGATGAAGGGGATACCTCCCATCACACAATAGGCACGGGGACCACATCTATACTATATGATATGATCACAGACACAAAGCTGCATGAGGACCAGCTTCTTTGCAAGGTTTTCTATATGGGCAGTAGCTCAGCCACTGATAATGCAACAAGTACAGTCCCCACAAAAGTCCCCAGAGCCACATACTCACCACTCAAAGTCCCCTTGACTGCAGACACATGGTTCAGACACAACAGTTTGGGAGTAGTCCCTACCCAGGGAACACTGGGCTCCAGGCTTGCGTTTTTTGTAGATCTTCCTCTCTCCCATGACACAAGGCTCTCCCTTCAGCAGCCAAGAAGAAACAGAAGAAAGAAAAGCAGAGTTACAGTGGCAGCTGTCCCTAAATGGCACATTTTGTCAAAAGATACAAAATGCAAGTAAAGTAAGAAATTATTACCGGGACATTTGGGAGCTAAGAGCATAGCTCCCTTTTGTGGATTTGCAAACCTGAAAGCCACTGTGGGAGGACCCCAAGCATTGAGCTGGGATGATAATAACAATGTGTCCAAAAAGCCTGGGTGCCCAGGCCATTGCATCCACTTATACTGTATTTCAAAAGGCATCCACCAATGTTTTTAGTACTGTGAAATACCCTGAGAAGACAATGTGAATGTACTCCGGGGTTTTTTCATATGACAGAGGCAACCTACTAAGAAGTACCCAAGCCAAAATCTAGGTGCAGAATGCAGGAATCCTGGGTTCCCTCCTCTTTCCTCGATAGACCTGTCTTTGTTATAGGCCTCAAATAATTTTGATGGCATGTTACACTGAGCTTTTTGAACAGAAAGGTTACTACGGGGCCAGTCTAAAAGAAACATTTGACTTTTAGGTGAGGTGCTATAAACAGAAACTTCTCTGATGCAGAAATAATTTGTCTGTGTGCAAGTAAGGAAAAAGGGCAACACCTAATTAAAATACTTCTCTTTTCCATTAAAGTGATTCCCAAGATGGCTGCCATGCTACACATCTTCCCTTTTCTTTCATCTAAATTATTTTCATATATTCAATTCTATGACTTCAGTTATCTAATACAACCTTGCCAAATTAATGCTCATTTCTAATGCATGGATTTCATTCAGAAACATCTCAATGCCAACAGTTCTGGCTCTAGTTATGCTGCCCTGCAGGGAGTGGGACATCATATTGGTGTCCAGTAACCCATAAGTAATCTTCAGAGCTGAGCTCTCTCAGTTCTAGTGTTTTCAGTACCACAATGTATCCAGCATGAAAATAAGCCAGAAGGTATGAAAAGCAAAGCATGTATCCTTGCATAAAATGAAATAATTTGGTCTTCTCTGGTGTCTTTTATTCAAGAGCTACCCAGAGTTTTGCAGACACCTGCAGGACTTGCAGGATGAATAAATGTTTTTATTTTCATCTTTGAGTAGAGAAAATAAAGGCAAAGTGAACGAAAATTATTTTCGTGAGTCACTGACACAGCTACAAAAAGTTCAGTGTCTCCTACAAATTCAGTCACAAGGTGAGGTTTTACATTGCCCTGAGCAGCAAGGGCACTGCAGCTGGTGCAGTGGAATATTTTCATACAAAGAGAAGTTAACAGTCCCCCTGACTTGCCCATAGAATGCTGGCCCTGTGTTTATTCGTGCATATGCTTCAGGAGAAGTTAAACAATAATGGGTTACAACTGTGACTTGAGGGATGCAAAAAATCCATATGATCTGCTGAAAAGAGCAAGTACATTCCTACCTGGCAACACAGAGTATGGGAAAAGGAACCTTTATCACCCTCTCCCTACACAGTGAGAGTACCTGATTGTGCAGATGCCAGGTTTGGTAGTCATCTTTGTTACACCTTCGGTTGAAGATTGACTTGTAATCCACCTTGACCAGCTGCCATTCAGAACGGAGACTGAAGTGCCCAAAAACTCTGTTCATGGGAGAGAAAAAAAAGAAAGAACTAGAGTTAGCCAGAGGTATGCTTCCATTAAGCAAATAATTTCTCATGATTCTTCTCTGCAGACAGCAATACACAGTCTTGGAGCTTGATGTCAGAGATCCTGTTCCTACAACATCCTAGGATTGTTTAGCCTTTTCCTGACCCCTTGTATAGCCTGTATTGGAAGGCCTTCCATGCCTCTAGTACTGAGCACAATGGACCTTGACTCTAATACAGCCAGCCAGGTATCACTCAAAACCAATAAAAAACAGACTCAAAAGTAATGTGCATAATGTCAAGGGAGCTATTCTGATGAATACATGGGTTTAGTTGTCTAAAAATTAAGCCTTTCTTAGCTGACTCAGTTTCTTTACTGCTGAATTTTTGTGTTGCACAAGCTTACTACTTAATGAGTTGTAAAATAATCACCAGAAGTAACATAATTGGGATATAGACTGTAGGCAAGCGATCTGCAAAGACAGCAACATCCCTTCCACCTGGTGAATGCTGACTGCAGCTAGTAGGAGTGAATTATAAATGATCAGCACTGTAAGGTCATCAGCAGAGTTTTTCTTAATTATTTTGAGGAGGTCACTCAGCAGCATCAGTCACTGATCATACTACATGGTTCATCTGGTTAAGTAATAAATTGATTTCCAGGATCAAAATGGCATATGCCACTTCAGAGCAACACAAAGCTTGTACTGAGTAAGGCAGTATACAGGAACAATTGGAGTACTCAAAAAGCAGTGGAAAGACTCAGACTGTAATTCAAAACTGAGGCACACATCATCCCACAAATTGGATGACAAAAGGGATCATATAAAATTGAACAGTACCAGAGACTTCTGAGCTTGGACCAGAACACCAGCAGCAGCAGAACTGGCTGCTGAACACAGGTCTCTCTACATGCTATTCTAACTATGCAGCCCTCCTTCACATGCAGGGAAATCTATGTGCTTACTTAAGTGCCTGCAAAGGACCAGTGTAACAGTGAGCATTGATGGAATACATCACCAAAGTACCATAGTCACAAATATTAAGGAACTGCTCATGTTGGAATCACAGAATCCTAAGGGTTGGAAGGGACCTCGAAAGATCATCCAGTCCAACCCCCCTGCGAGAGCAGGGTAACCTAAATTACATCACACAGGAACTTGTCCAGGCAGGCCTTGAATATCTCCAACGTAGGAGACTCCACAACCCCCTGGGCAACCTGTTCCAGTGCTCTGTCACTCTCACAGTAAAGAAGTTTTTCCTGATGTTCGCATGGAACCTCCTATGCTCCAGTTTACACCCATTGCCCCTTGTCCTATCACTGGACATCACTGAAAAGAACCTAACTCCATCATCCTGACACTCACCCTTTACATATTTGGAAGCTCACACCTTTACCAAAAAAAGCAAATTCATAGTAAAAACATAGTTTGATTAACAAACAACTCTAGGTACTAAAGACTCCATCCACCCAGAAACATCACACAAGTGCTGCAGGGTGCTTAGTTTTCGATCAAGTAACAGCTTGCTATTCTCTTGGCCAGCTGTGATTTTCTCAGGAAGGAGCAGCTCTTCAATCAGCTGCAGCTGGATTTCCAAAGAGGTGTGTAATAGGGGGAAATTAGGATGGGTTACCAGACTTGAAAAGCCATGAACAAAACTACAGCTTCTCATTGGTAGGGGGAACATCTCAGTACACATAAACAACAAAATCCCTGACAAATAATCAAGCTTATTTGTCATTATAACATGACAACCTCTTGGCTATCTCAAATATAAAAGAACCTAAAACATCATTGAAAAGACAAGGTCCAGATTTTAAAAATTCTATATGTACTGAAACCCAAATCTTTCTGACAGTCATTAAATGTCATTGTATCCCCCTTATTGTGAGATTTACCAGGCAGAGAAATAATAGTTTTTCTCATTACGCCAGATCTTTCACTAACCTACATTTTTACACAAGCCACTAATGAGATTAAAGTTTTTGTTGTTTTAATTATTCCAGACTAAAAAAAGGAAAGAGGGAGAGAGATGATTTACAAATTTCCCTATGAAATAGAAATAAAAACAAAAGATAAAACTTGTATTTCATTTCCAAGCACTGACTGCAATCCAGATCCTGCTGTGTCCTCAGCATGCTGCCATTCTTTACTCTAGTTCATCTTTATTTACACTGTAATCACACAGGGTTGTTGGCTTTGGTCTCCACTCACTGTCCAAACTACTCCTTCTGCAGATTGTAGCCTGCACCAAATTCCTCTGTTGTTTTTTTGTAAAACAGAAACTATCCAGGAATCAGTCATCTCCTCCCATTTAGACCTGTCTCAGCTCATGGGATCAGAGAGAGAAAGTGGGGTGGGGGAGATCCAAGAACCTGGAGTTGTGTGTTTGCTGGGAACACATTTCTACATCCAAGTTCTGCCTCATAGAGGCAAGCTGCAAGAAGCTGACAAGAAATGGAGAGGGTACAATACAAGAACCTGTGACAATTGTATACACAGGTTAGAAATTAGTAGGTGGAGGAGGACTTGTATGGTGAAATGGATTTAATTAGGTAGACTGTTGCTGGCTCTTCACACCATTTCTTAGTGTAGCCCTAATTGTGGGGTATTAACAACAGGAAACAGCATCATGTTCAAAGCTACAGAAGAAAGCACAACTCCTGTTTTTGTGTTGTCGACACAGAAGGCACATCCTGGACCAACATCAACCCATGGAAACCATAGCAATAAGTGGTGCCAGGGCACTCGGTGGGAGAAGGAAGGAGAAAGGAGGAATAAGAAATAATACATAGTGGGTATGCAGAAGGCTTCTAAAACTGTACTCAAGCAGGACCTCTAACTCCAGTTCCCTTCCCACTTTCCCTCAGCAGTGGGTAAACCTCACCAGCTTTTATGCCAAACTTACTTTCAGCACATACTCTTCCAGAGTGCATGGTACTATTGCACAGCTGGGAAGTTCTCCCATGAATCTTGTTTGTCCTGAATGTGATGCATGATTGAAAATGTCATTCCTGCAAAGCAGCAACTCAGCAGGCAGAAACTATTTAGTCCAGCAAATTTATACCACTTCAGGATTTGGCTGCATGTGTATTACACAGAAAAAAATAGTAAGAAGGGAGAATATAATCAAATACAAACACTTGCTTGAACCCAGAGTATAACACTTCTGGAGAAATCAAACACTTGAGCAGCCAATGCATCTCAAGTGAAATGTTGCTCAAAGGTTCACCCTTAGCTAACTGTCCAAAAGGAGAGCAAACACTTCTCTGTGCTTTACAAATGTCTCCAGAACCACTTGCTTTTTAAATCTATTATAATAAGCAAAAAAAAGACCAAAAAAAAAAAAAAAAAAAAAAACAAAAAAAAAAAAAAAAACAAAAAAAAAAAAAAAAAAAAAACCAAAAAAAACCAACAAAACCAAAACAAAAAAAAACAACTGGAAGCCAAAAAACCCTCTGCCATTGAATTTTTTCATGATAATATCTATTAATAGAAAAAATACCCCACAGTTTCCTTAGTGGAAGGCAGGATATTAGCATTCCAAAAGCACAAGAGTATTAGCTACTCTTTAATTAAATGATTTCAAAGAAGATCTCTGTATATAATTGCTATAATTTAGATGGAAACAATACTACACTAAATGTAATTAGGGAGTGTGAACAGAGAGGGACGTTTCCTCTGTACTGCCGAGATGGTTTTGGTTCACCTGATTCCTAAAGTAGTAACTCCCCCATCCCTCTTGCTAATAAAACTTTCTTAAGCCTCATCAACCATTGCAGGGCAGCCTTCAGAAATAAGAGCTGCTGATATGCACAGAAGATAGCAAGCAACTGCACCCTGTGAACGCTGCTCACCAATAATAAATGCAACCCAGACACCTACAGCATGTTTTGATTGACCAGCCAACATAGAATCATAGAAACATGATGAAGGCTACATTATATTTCAAGATTACTCTGTTGTGCATTTGAAACTTCTATGAGAGTAAGCAAACATAAGGAATGGAAAAGAGTGCTATGTTATCTGTGGGTATGCATTGGACCCTCAAACAGCTTTCCTTAGTAAGTGGTGAAAACACTCATCTTTTGTGGAATTAAAAATGGCCTAAGTAAACCATCATAGGGAACAAACCCTGACTGAGCATAATCAGGTATTGCAGGTGAACCTTGCTTTTATCAGTTTTATCAGTTTTGTAAACTACATCACTGGATATTTTTCTATAGTGCCTAAGGTGCATGCACATGACCTCTTCCCACCATATCTGTTTTGAAGAGGGTTGGGCGGACAGCAAAGAGCTGCAACATCTTAAAACTGCTAGTGTTCAGGTGTCAGTAAGTGCTTAGCATTATGTGCTCCAGTATGCACATCTGGATTTCTGTATCCAGTGTGGATGGACAAAAGTCCCAAGGGAAAAAATGGAAAGAGATTAGTGGGAGTTAATTTTTCCCTACTCAAATGATGAGTCCTCACATTGCTTTGAAGAGACCACTTCCTTTATCTTATCTGATTCCCATGTTTCTTCTTTACTTTTTCTGCTCACTAAATTAGGGAGGTAGATGTTTATTTTTTTAATAAATATAGCTAAACTATCAAGATAATACAGGGGAAAAGGGGACATTAAGTACTATTAATTTTGCCTCAATAACATTGTTTACCATGGCCTAACTGAAAGCTCTTAATTGCTTATTGCAAGGACAGAAGACAAAAGGAGAGAGATGGGTTTTCAAGGTCCAACTCTGCGAAGCCAACACAAAAGTATGTTTTGATTTTTTCCATCTATGCAGTCTGATCTGAAAGTCCTTGAGAAGCAATAAATACAAAAGCCCAGATAGCATTTAGACAAAGTCGGTTTTCTGACTAAGCTCAATTTGACAAAGGTTCTCCAACCTGAGCCATGGAATGGCAATTTACAGGCTTTAGACAGGATAGATTCTATTCTGTCCCTCAGAGTAAGCATTTAAAACTCCACATAAAATCTTAGCTAATAGAACAGCATCTTCTCAACTGGCTTTATGGATAACTCGCCGTGAAACCATTGCTAGGAAACCAGAAAAGGCTTCCCAATCCTTTCTTTTTTGTTGCCAGGGCTAGATGTCAGTAAGTTGCAGAAAAAATATTAGGAACATGGAAAACAATTCTAAAATGCTTACAGATTCATGACAGAGCCATTTTGGAAAAGGTCACTGGTAATGCTTCTATAATTATATCACTCATTAATTTTTTAAATACACAATAACTTGCAAATGCAGTATACACTGACTGGATAACCTTGTACAGAAGCTATTTTAAAGGCTTTTTACATATATAGAGTGTTCTCAAATGGCATTGCTTTTGCCTTATCATTCCTTGAATTGTTGATAGTTGCGCTTTTTATGTTATTCAATACTGCTCATTCCTGACAGGTCAACAGAATGAATTGAGGGATGTTTTCCTCTGTGCTGCAGAGATGATTCTGGGTCACTTGATTCCCAAAGCAGCAACTCCCCCCTTCCCCCCCCTGCTCCTAATAAAAAGCTTCTTAAGCCTAATCAACCATGTGGTGCAGCTTTCAGAGGTAAGAGCTGCTCACATGCCAGGTTGGATGGGGCTTTGAGCCACCTAGTCTAGTAGAAGGTGTCCCTGCCCATAGCAGGAGGGTTGGAACTCAATTATTTTTAAGGTCCCTTCCAACCCAAATCATTCTGTGATTCTATGAAGATCATAACAACCCATCCACCGCTGGTCCGTAGATTCAATTCACGTCCCTGCCTAGGGTATGAGAAATAGATCTTCTCAAGTAATAGCTTGTGTATTGCTCACAGAAAAGGCATCAGCTGTATCCATCTGGATCCATCCCTGCTGGCAGTTTCAGACAAGCTGCTCAAGTACAGAAATGGAAATGTCTTCTTATGCCTAAATTAAGTCCTTTTCTATCATTTCTGAATTAAACTGGCAGGACATTATATGGAGTGAGCATGCACTGAAGCTGTTTGTACTTGGCTGGTCTGGATACAGAGGACTTTTATTTCACTTGTCAGCCTAGCTCCTCTGCATGTAATAGGAGATAATGGTCAAAGTCTCTGGTAATGCCTCCTGTCCCCAGCTGTGCTCACTGATGAAACAGAAGGCTGAAGAACCAAAGGAAGAAAGCAGCTAATATCATCTTCAGTACATAAATCACCAAATGTAGTCTCCTTTCTGAAGCATTTTTTCTATTCTATACATCAACAAGGTGAGAGAGGTGAAAAGGTACCAGATTTTGCTTATCACAGAGTACACTGGGGGCCTCTGAAGTCAGGTTTTAACAAGACCAGACCCTACCAAATACACTGTTTAAGCTTTAAGCATTGTGAATATCTAAAAATAAACTGAAAGCAAAACAATAATACACACTTAATAGACAACAGCTTTTGAGATGAGCTACACAGATAGATGGATGGATCAACAGAAAACTACATAGAAAGAGCACCAAATATATACTTTGATGGATAATACCAAAAGAAAAGCTAATTGCAGTGTCATCATAAAGGGACTGTTTCATTTAGGAAAGCCTGAAATCAACCTTGCTTCCCCCCCCCCCCCCCCCCCCCCCCCCCCCCCCCCCCCCCCCCCCCCCCCCCCCCCCCCCCCCCCCCCCCCCCCCCCCCCCCCCCCCCCCCCCCCCC
>NDXB01002328.1:88321-121601 GCA_002631895.1 Agapornis roseicollis | reverse complement strand
AGTGGCTTAGCAACTTCATTTGCCAGCTCCTTCAGGACCTGCGGATGGGTTTCATCAGGTCCCTTGGACTTGTGCACCTTCAGGTTCTTAAGATGGTCTTGAACCAGATCCTCTCCTACAGTGGGAAGGCTGATCCATGCCCAGGATGGGGAGGGAGAAAAGTCTCTTGGCATCTGTGTCAGCCTCAGGGCTGTCTCCAAGCACTGTAGAGCACTTGTTGATTGGCTTATACATCAGAGGTTGGCTTCACCAAGGGCTTGGATTTAAAACCTTGCCTTAATTGAGCTCAGTTTTTAAAAGATCAAACAAAAATTATGTTTATTACAGGTTTGATGGGGAAAAAGAGAAACACTAAGAGGAAAGAAGAGAAGATCATGGGTCGCTCTTAATTTCAACTCCTTTCCAGCTTGTTCTCAGCAAGGACATTACTTAATCGTTTCCCAATTTATTTTCCCATCATTATATTAAAATCTTCCATGTGCCTCAAGGGCTCTAGAGGGAGCTAAAAGCCTTTGAGAGGGAAGCGACACACTGCATGAATTTGAACTTCAAGTATGCTGTTAAAGCACATGTAAAGGACATTCAGTGTATACAAGGGAACAGAATAAAGGCTTTTGTTTTTACTCTCTGGAGGAGCACTAAGTCTTAGTTTCTATATTTAATCCACTTAATGTGTGGTTGTAAGAATTCATATGATCATCAGTCCCATGAAAGAGAAAATCCATCTTCTTTTCGGACTTATTTCCCAAAACACATATGTTTCACAAACAACACAAGTTACATGGCCAAGGAAAGGAAATCAGTGTCATGGTTATATTGTCTGAAAGGCTCAGAGCAGGATATTACCTTTCAAAATCTTTAATCCCCATCCCATGGCCATAGGGAGCACCGTGCTCCTAATTTATGTTGATGACTTGGAGCAGCTTTTGGGCCAAACAGATCGTGATGGTGCCCTAGGGAGCTGCTTTTTCCTTTTTTAGATCCTGATTTGAACGTGAAGCTGCAAATTCAGCATCTTGGGAATAAATCCAGCACTGGAATAGGTTGCTCAGAGAGGTAATTGAGTCTCCTTCCCTGGAGATATTTGAGGCTGTCTGGACACAATCCTGAGCAGTGTAGATGACCCTACTTTAGCAGGGAGGTTGGTCTAGATGACCACCGGTGGTCTCTTCTAGCTGCAACCATCCTGTGAGTCCATGAAAGACAGAAGCAGTGCTCTTGCATGTGCAGATCCTGTCTGTGTAAGGACATGCACACTCACAGGAGCTGTTGTAGGGAACAGTTGTTCCCACGGCCATGTGCCGCTTCCCTGCAGACCCCTGGCTGTGGGGTTTATGCCCTCATTGGTGTTCTGACTGTTGCTGCTGTAGCAGATGTATTTCCCTTGATGTGCTGAGCTACGACATTTGCCTGTGTCAGGAGGCTCAGGGTTTTAGTGGATCAGGCTAAACCTGTTTGGTTCATTTCTGCAGGTGACAGTGGGATTTATTTTGTCCTAATTCTTGATTCTCCTGTTTTCCCATGACTCAATTCACTTTACAGAGCATAAAGGTCATCCCCTGGTTGCTAGTCCCTGCAGGAGTTCCTTAACGAACTCCAGTTCATCGTTTCCCTCTGCTCTTGACCAAACATGACAAATTTAATCAAGATTGGGAGCAAATAGGTGAGACTGAGAGGAAAGGAAAGTTGGACCTCTCTCCCTGGCTTGTCTCTTCCGAAGTCTGCTCTCTGCTTTCTCTGGTGTGTTCCTTATGTCCTTACACATACCTAAATTCCTATGTAGAAGATTCAAAGTTTGCTTTTGGAACCTTTGTGGGTTTCAGAACTAATAATTGGGAGTTAATAATTCACCTATAAATATACTTGTCATAGCTTGTTACAGCTTGACATGATAATATCTTGGCTCACGGATACTTTTCTTCTGTCCAAAGATTATTTCTTAAGTAAAGGTCCCACAGGCAGGAATATTAGAGAGCCCACCTGACTCCCTACTTTTTGTTCCAGCAGGTCTATCAGTTCTAATTTTGGTTCAAGGCCTCTAGCAATTAATTCCCTTGCCTGATCCTAGCAGAGCCCCCAGCGTGCTGTCCTGTGTGCAAGGCTTGGGAGCCCGCAGGATTAGTTCTGTCCTTACTGCCTGCAGGTGGTTGTATGTCCCATTCTTTCCCATTCTGACAGACAGCCTTCTCAGAAGTCATCCATTTTCTTTATTTCTTGGAACTGCCCAAGGCTTCCAGAGTTGCTGGCTGGTTTGACTGCCTCTGCTTTTAAGGCTGGTTTTCCAGAAAGTTTCCCGGACCTCTAAAGCTGCTTCACTAGGTCCAGCCAAAAAGTGGATGCAGTTCAGGACCACTGCTAAAAATACCGATGTGTGCTAGGCACAGCATGCACACACATGTGAGTGAGGTCATAAACTCTTCAGGTATACAACAGTGTCCAGATGACTGTTTAACTTTCTATCCTTGTTCTTTAATTGCAAACTTTATTTAAGACAAAACCAATATCGATGTGATGGAAAAACGTGTGTCTTTGGCAGGCTTCCCTCTACTGTCCAGCAAGAAACCTGGGCTACATGGGAAGGACAGCTCAGTGAGCTGTCAAAGTGGTCCTGGAGAGAATCCCTCCCAAACACAGGTACGAAAGAGAATTGCGTAGAGCAAAACACGTGTAGCTACTGTTGGGTATCTCTGCTCTTAGCAGGCTGTCTGAGCATCCTCTGCTCTTTCAAATGGTTTTGATCCTCACAGTTTCCACTGAAGTTGTAGTTATGCCTGTGCTGTACAGAGGGAAGAGACTTTGATGCTCTGATGGATTAGCACATTCCCAAATCACGCACTGGAGTCACATTTACTGTGGGACTCAGACCTTGATCGTACTGGGAGTTAGTCACTAGTCTGTTGTCAGTCAACATGTAGCACCACCAGCCTGCCCTTCCCTCACAGCATGGGGCTTAGCTGCCACTGGGATTTCCTTTGTGCCAGAGTTTCTGCCCAAAGGAGAGGAAATCCCCCAAACCTCTGTTTCCTAGTGCTCCCAAGCTGCCTGTTGGTCTGTGTACTTGTAGGCTTGGATGGAAATGTGGCATGCTGGCAACGTGGTGGGGTGCAAGGGTATCACTTCATTGCTGTATATCACTGGGCAAAACACAGGTGCCAGCACCAGCCTTGGAGAGCAAATATAGGAGTCAAAGTAAGGGCTCACATAATAGCTGTAGGAAACCTGGTATAGTAGTCTGGAGTATTTCAGGTTCTTACAGCCCTTAGATGCAGGTGTTCCTGTGTCTGATGTTTATTCTTTGTGTGTGGTGGGCAGCAGACTTTCTTAATTTGCAGCATGCCCTTGGCTCCACACCTTCCACACAACTCAGGAACATCCTCAGCTTCCTTCAGGACCTGAGGTTTCCATTGCATTTTCCAAGGTTTTAAATTTACAGGGGGGTTTAGGCTCGAGGAATGGTGGGCCTGCTGTATGTGCAATGCTGCAGCAGGAGTCGTGTCCTGCTGCATCCCAGGCAAAGGGCAGCACGTCCCCTGGACTTGGAGCTGGGCGGAGTGGGAACCAGCTCATGTCCTCCTCGTCCTAGCCAGTTGTCCTCACCCTTGGGTTAAACATGATTAAAATTGCTTGACCTCAGGTCTGCATTAGAAAATAATAAAGTCTTCCACGTCCATGGTGGTATTTTAATTCCTGTCCAGGACAATAGGGCCAGGAAAAGAACCTCCCATGGGAACAGAGCCACACAATGCTGCCTCACCACGCTGCGCAGAGGGGTGACTCCTTGCAGCTCCCACTCTATAAGCAGTGCTTAGTGGCCTTATTTCTATTCTAAAGAGAGAGAGGATTAAGAGGGTGCTCATGTGTTTATTTGTGTTTCTCATGTTTTTCTGTCTGAAATCCTGGCCAATATTAACTTTAGTCAACAAATACAACTGTGAAACAGGGCAATCATGATTTCCTTACTTCCGATGTTTCTGGGAAACAAGAAGTCAGAGAGATTAGTGGCTTCAGCCATGTAGATTTGGGAATCTGGCACATAAACAGAAACAGGAATTGAATCTTTGCACCATCCATTATCACATAGCATTGAGGTTAAAACACCTCCCTTTTAAGAAGGACAAAAGACCCCAACCCTCTAGTTTTGGTCTGGCTAGATAATGTGGTCATTTCTCCTTGTTACTATCTCCAGCAGAAAATTTCAATGGCTAGGGTAATGAATTAAATCTTTAATGAAAGGAGAAGTAGTCATAAGAGAGAACTAATTGAATTGTTTAAAATTACTGTCTTGCATTTAATGATCTTTTCTGGGTCAGGGTCACTTCATACCTGTGCTATGTAAGCATGCAATAGTATAAAAGCAGTTGGAAAGGATGGATGATGGTCTCTTGGGCTTGCTGGAAACACTAAAGTAATGAACTGGAATGTACACAGGAGGAAATAGCAGATCTGTTCTTGTTTTTTTTCCTATAGATAGGACTGTTCCTTTCTAAGGAAAACACTGAAGGCACTTCATAAAGCTATGACAGGTTCTTAGTTTGAATAACATTATTTTTAGACTGTTAATTTTTCCAATAATATTAGATCTCCACTCCTAGGGAAATACTAGCCATTTAGGGAGAAAAGCTTTTCTTATTGTATTGTTATCTAAATATGCATTATGCATATATATAGTATATATATACATGCATATATATGAATATATACATTAAATAGTGTCATGTTAAGATTAAAATTTATTAAAATATTGCATTAAATAAAAGATAAACTAAACGATCTTTTTCTTTTTCATGCACTTCACAGTTGGCTCATAAGAAACCATCGGAAATCACAAGAGGACATTTCAAACCCTACAGCCCAGTATTTCAAAGAAAAGAAAAAGCCAGAGAGATGCTTGAAGACATCCATGTCTATGTGCCCCATTGTTCTCCTTTTCAGAGCAGCACCAGAGCTTCTCCACGGACCCCTCCTGGGAATGGAACACTGGCTGATTTTTCTGAGCCTGAAGACACAGATAGTGACAATGGGACATACACAACCCAGGGCTGGAAGGAAAAAACCCAGAAATATACTTCTGAAGCAGAAGATATTATTAGGAAGACAAAAGTGCTGTCATCTCTGGATTTGCAGGAGAAAGATGGCAAAAATACAAGGCACCCAGAAGAAAAGCTTGAGCAAGAATTAAAGGAGGCAAAAAAGAGGCTGGTGCTTTGTGCTCAACAGCTGCCCTTGTCATATGATTCTAACAGGACAGACTTAGGCAGAACTAGTTCAGGGTATCAAAGCAAAGGAGCGCTGTGGAATTCACAAGAGAACGATGCTGACTGGAGAAAAGTTGTGTTCAAACGATCTGGTTGTCCTGTGCCTCTCTTATTTGCAGATGATTCTCCACCAGCTTTGCCAGTTGACACAAAAGATGCTCTGACAAGTGCAGATGTAGTTGCCAGGGAGCACACAGCTGGCCCGCCAAAGTCACCACTGAAGCTCATAGCCAATGCTATCAAAAGGTCCATTTTTGAGCCTCTGACCTTGTCTTCAGAGAGAACAAAGCAGGACTCAAACAGCAAAGTCAAAGCTTCCTCAGAACAAGCTTTCTTCAGCTTCCCCAGTACTCCTGGCTATTCCCTAAGCCAAAGGAACAGTAACAATAGCAGGGGAAATAACACTGAGCCACCGGAGCTTAAAGCAGGGGAGTGGGCAGGAGAATATTTTGGAAATGGGAGCCATTTCTCAAATTCATCTAATTTTTCTGGTGGCTCTGAAGAGAGATCTCCAAGGGGCTACAGCAAGGAAGTATCCTTCCCAGTTTACAGTTCTCACACCAGGCCTTCCCAGCCAACCAGTATACCTCAGAAATCATCTTGCACTAGGATGGAGGATGTCCCAGGACTCCTAGAAAAGTTTTCCTTCAAAGAGACTCTTCCAGGGGATCCCATGGATGACATGTTTATCTGTAATGAAAAGTACCTCTTTCTTTCATCTCCAGAGCCTGAGAACACCCCCAAGGACAATTTGGATGACTCTGCACGGAACAGTAGTCTTGAGTCCCTCTTTGATAGACTGAGAAGTAAAGTTCATGACAGAGAAGGGAATTCCTTTGTGTCATCTCTGCCTTTCGTGAGGGACCATTCTCCAGAAACCAGGCTCTGTTATCCTTCCACAGGTGAGGACCCAAGTTGAATTATTATTACTGTTATTGTTATGATCATGATTTAATAGCATCTAACATTTAAAATATCTGTGTGTGATCATGCAAACACCTATCTGTTGTATACTATGTTTAATTTGTAGTTACTTTCTATGTATGAAGACTTAATAAATCTATTTTTTGGTTAAGGTTTTGGTTAAGGAGCTGCTTCTGGTTTAAAGAAGGAGAATGGATTTGCAAGCAGCACACAGCTTACTGGACCCAAGTTTGGTCTGCTGCTTGCTGCTGTTCAAACGTGTTTGGGTCAGACAAATGTACTGGCCAAGGTGGAAGGAGTGGTTTGGCAGAGTGGGTAAGCTGCTGCTGTGACCCTGGGGGTGTGGTGGAAGGGGGACTGCAGCAGGCAAGCAGAAGGACAAGTACTGAAAACTCAAGTGCAGTGCAGAGTACATTTGCTACTCTTTTCCATGAGGAGCTGGGAGGCTAAAACAGTACGTTTGCAGCAGCAAGCAGCTGTGCTTTGTGTGTGTGCTTCCTCAGCAGGTGTCACTTCAGCTCTGCCTACTGTTGTAGTGACCAAACTGTAGACATGCTTTAGGGAGCTTTGTGGTGTCACTAATACACCCTTGTTCTTTTATGTGAGAGGAGATAGCACCTTACTGACCTACTCTGGCCTACTTGTGAGTCTGGGAAGCAATTAAAAGGCATCAATTTTCATGTTTGCTTGGAAAAACAAGGTTAGTACTAAAATTGCAGACCAATCTCAGAAATATAGATGTCATACAAAGAGGAATCAGAGTAATCTGAGCATAGGCTCAGAAAGAATTAAGTGCAGCACAGTTTCAGGTCTGAAATATAAGGTATAAGAGCCTTAGTGCTCTGATCCGTCTTTCCACTAACCCACTGGAGAAAGCCAATTATTTAACAATAACCTATTGAATTTTGACTTACCTGTTTGGTTCTTACTTTATTAAATTACAACCCAAACCGTAACCCCAAAATTGCTGCTGTATTGCAGCATTAAAATAACAGTCTGTGTATAAAATGTGAAGTCACTGAAGTTCCCAGTAAGCAGCCGGAGCCTTTTTGCATCTTTTTTGCTTCAGAACTACTGCATCTTGAAAGAGACTTGATCATTAAAATTGATTAAATATCATTAAAATTGATACAATAACTCCTGTTCTTATTCCTGAATGTTTGTATTGGATTCTTGGGGGCATCCTTTATCTAACAACTCACAAAACCAGGCATCCCCATTGTGCCAGAGGATGCTAAGGACTGCACTGAACCCACAGAGAGTTGCTGGTGTTTGTGCTAGTCATGCTGTGTCTTAAATGGGGAGCTTTTTCTGAGTCTATGAGTAGTCATTATCTATCAACTAAGTCAAGCTGACTTGCTTTTAACAAAATGTATTATAATAATCGGTTCCTATGAAAATGGGAAAAGCTGTTGTTAGGTTTGAATATTGCTTTGCTTTATTTATGTTTTAAATATTTTGGAAACCATGCTGGTTTAATATGTGTTGCTTTCCTCCACTGTGCAAGCCAAAACAGAAATGATTAAATAATTATAATTATTGAATATAAGCATTGCAAAGTCTGTTCAGAGGAAAAAATGCAGCTTTGATCTAGCCATTTGTCCGGGAATCTGTCATCCTCAGTGTTTCAACATTGAAGTTCCTTGAACTTTTTCAAACATTAGTATTTGAGTAAATTAAACTCAGAAAAGAGCCAAGTCCTGCTTGACTCTCTCAAATGGCATTTCTGTCTCCTATTGGCACTTGTCTGAGGCTCAGGCTTGGCAAACTTCATTCATGAACTGATGGTGAGCTTTAGCCCACATTATGTCATTGTTTTTCTCTCTTGAAATTTACCATGAATCTCAGAAAGTTTCTTTTCTTTAAAGAGAAAAAAATACTCCCAACACCTGGCAGAAACCAACTTAATGAGGCTCTTTCTCATACTCCTCCTGGCTCTTTCCAGTAGGGCTTTTCTATCCTATTTGAGGCCAGACTCATCTGTGCAAGTATAGTGGGTCTCACGTTACACTGGTGTTTTCTCCCTCAATGGGCTGTTGGTTTGTGGAACCAAAGAATGAGCTTGGTGATTAAAGTGCAGGGCTTGAGATGAGACTGCGTGAGCTCACTGAGGAGTAACCAAATGCTTAGAAACCACTTCCAATTTAGAAAGCTCCTGAACTGAAAAATGCTTGGAGGCTGGGCGAGCATTACAGGAAGAATCATGTATGACTCCCTGGTGTCTTAGTGTTCCTTTAGACATCCACTGCTGGGCAGCCTGGAAGGACCATCAGTCTCACTCTACACATCTACTTCTGCTATGTTGCTCATCTTTTCTTACACCTTATCTTAGTTACGTTACCTGCAAATACACATCACAATGTCTATCCTATGCTTATGACTTCTGCATTGCAGACCCAGGTATCTGTCCAAACTAAAACTATATTCTGTCCTTCTGTCACTTCCTGACAGCTGTCCAGCCACCACTTCAAGGTCAGCATGAGGAAGGAGAGATCTTAATTGCTCAGAAGCAGATTACCTGTAGCTCAAACTTATGAGTGCATTACACCTTCCATATGGGTCTTTCCAGCTTCTGATATCCAGACCTGGTCTAAAAGCTTTCAGGCTAACACTTTGTAAGAGTCATTCCTCGGAGCCACTTGGCAATTTTGGACAGTGTAGAGATCTGGCTGCACAGACTACCTGTGTGGGACATAGACAAATCTTACTCAAGTAATGGGGGTTCATGCGCTGCTTTCAGTGAGAGAATGAGTTTTTTGAAAAGTAAAGCCCTGTCTAGGTTTGCCTGTAGAATATACAAATGTCTCCAAATGACCACACTGAAGTTTCCAGGTGCAATGCCAGACTTCTGATTTACTGCACAAACATCTCTGAGGCTTTTGTCCATTGATTCATCCTTTGTGTTCCAACCTGCGGTTGAAAAAACCCAGACTTGATCAATAAAATTGAGCAATCAGGTGGTTAACTGTTGTCTCCTACTTTTGACTGACAGACTTTCAGAGGGCCAGACCAGGAAGGTGGTTGGTTACTGGTAGATGCTTGTGACTCCAGGGCTGCTGCTTTGTAGCAACGGAGATGGGAGGAATGTTTCTGTCCCTGACGGAGTGGGGATCATGCGAAAACAGGCATTCTGAGAACTTTACTTTAGATGGGAGTTGTTATAACTCTGTTTGTGGCTGTATGTTGTTTACATGGCTCACTTCATTAAACAGGACAACTGGTTCTGCTGACCATAAAATTAGATGTGTTATGAACTCGCTTTGCTGGTTTTGTGCACTTTCAGATTGAAAAGCGATTTCTTGCAAGTATTTCAGGTTCACACATGGTTCCCATTACTGCATCTTTGTACCACTGAAAGTCTGTGTGTTGGTAATGTTATTGGCAGCTAGGACACTGTTATCTTGGTGATTTCGTGCTTTAGAAGAGGACTGAGGCACTACAGGATTAAATTTTGGGCCTAAGACCATATGGGAAATCTATGGAGAAGCAGAGATGGGAAGCCCTCTCTTGATTTCTACTGGCTTTTTCATCTCCTGCCTCATGCCAATTCCCGTCTGTTTGGGACACCAGTGCCAAAGAAATGTGTGTAGCTTTGCCTCTCTTTTGTAAAATGTTGAAGTACTTAAAGTAGTCATGATTAGCACCAATGACTTTACAAAAATATGGAATCTTGGACACTTACACAGGAAGCCAACAGATTAGAATAAAATGATGTTATCAAAACAGTTCCTGATCCAAGACTTTCTGTGTATTTAGATTGCAGTTACTACCGTGACACAGAAACACCCCAGGAAAGGGAGGTGAGCTGTGACATGCAGAATGACAGATGTGGTGGTTTTCCCCATTAATCTCCAGGGCAGTCAGCAGTGCTCTCCCATCTAATGGAAGGTATCCCTCTTAATATCTTCATATGACAGCTCCCTATTTGTTCCGAGGACCTTAAGTATGTTAGGAAAACCAGTACCTTTTTGTGATAAAGGGGGAGGGTTTTCAAAAGCACTGGACTTAGGTCCAGTAGATCACTCTGAATGCAGCAAGGGTTTTGCTGCTGGTGGCATTCAGTGGCAGTGCGCTTTAAGCGGAAGCAAAGTGTCCTTGAGACTCACCCCTGGATTACCGAGCTCTAACAC
The DNA here is from genome assembly GCA_002631895.1 of Agapornis roseicollis. NCBI lineage: Eukaryota > Metazoa > Chordata > Aves > Psittaciformes > Psittacidae > Agapornis > Agapornis roseicollis. The sequence goes on along the minus strand of NDXB01002328.1, from coordinate 111,292 downwards.
ACTGGCAGAGGACCAGATTTCAGTTTTATGGATGTAATTTTTCTTATCTCTTGTGATATACACAAGTGAAGATACCAAGTCCCAATATCAAGAATTGGAGGTTTCCTCCAACTTTGTAGTGTATTCTGTGACACTGTCAGATTGAATAACAATTAATAATAACATTAAATAATCTGCAGTTTCGTGTGATTTAACAGTTGTAAATCAGATATGCTGGAAAGGTGTCTTGACCAAACTCCTAGTAGCTACTGTGAGGTAGAGACCAACATCAAAACTATTTATTCTTTCCCTCTTATAATTAAGAACTGAAACTATGGCTGACCATTCCTAGTGATCCAAAGTCACGTTAGCTGGGGAGGAAAAGCTCCTCAGTTAATTTAGAAGCTAGGGAGATGCTAGAGTAGCTAAGGAATAAAGTAGTTAAGTAATAAATAACTCCCTAGAAGGAATAAGATGGCCAGAAAGAGAAAGCCCAAGTCTAGAAGAGTTGAGATACGATTTGGAAAAAAACCCATATATTTTTTAGATTTTTTTCGTAGCTTTCAAGCTTTAAGGCTTGACATATTTGGAATGGACAAATTGTTATTGTTATCTAACTTTACTATTACAATTCTAAGTTTCAAATCTAAGTGAACCTGTAAGTGTAAAAGTCCATAAATTGAACATCTTTATATGTGAACTCCTTGTCCATATCCTCACAGCTGGCAGCTAAATTCTGCTTATTCCAGCCCTTAGGAGGTGGAAAAGATTAATGCTCAGTCATCTAGAGTAGAACAGATAGATACTGCCGATAAAGAAGAGTGGTTTGGGTTTTTTGGTTGGATTTTGTTGTTGTTGTGAATTTGTTTGGAAATAGCCAAGCAAAAGTAGTTAAGCAGAGCAGTCGATGGGTGCCCTTTTAATGTTGAAAGAAATGCATTGTCCCACTGTTTCTGTACCCCTACAATATGGCAAGACCACACGTCTGGGAGCCAAAGCCCTGTATTCTCATCCCAATTCTGTCACTCTTTGTGTGTTTCCAGACACCTTGTTTTTCCTGTGACTTCAATTACCCACATCAAATTAGTAGAGAACATCAGTGCCATGAAATACATATGCAATAAATGTGACAGAAGCTGTAACTGTCAATGTATGCAGGCAGGTCCATCAGATGCCTCATCGCTGAGCAGTTTCATGTGGTCCTTCACCCATCCTGTAGGATCCTCAGGTGGAGATGATGAAGGACATTGCTGATCTCAGTTAGGTGGTTATTGTCTTACAGGTCTTTGGGTACTGTGTCGCTTGAAAGGCTGAGCTGTTTTGGAGCAATCTAAATCACTTTTCTTTGCAAAGCAAGGTGCAAATACCTGGCTCTCCATAATAGACTGACACAGGGAGGACTGTGGATGTTATGAATGTGTTGTGTGTGCAGACATGGGCTTCCTGTGCTCATGAGACTGTCCTTGGAAGTCAATGGGGAAGTCATTGGCTGTGTCTCTGTCACAAAAAGGTGAGGAGCTCCTGAGTCCCAGCCCTGAGGAGGAGGTGGGTGCCCTTGTGTTACAGCATGCTGGTTTTCCTGGTGACCTTATAACACTTTTTGAATTATTGATACCACTCAAAAGGGAGGGCATAGGCAAGCAGTCACTTATTCCCACAGCTGCGAGAAGAAAGGGAGCGTGTAATTGCTTGTGTTTCCTGCCATGCTAGGCTGTAAAGTTTGCCCTTTGCATGTTAGGGAATTTGATTTTCCCATGGGCATGACTGAAGAGTAGTTACTGCAATCTTTTAGTTGCACAGGGAAAAGCAAGACATGTGACTTTACTACCCAGAAGAAATAGTGGCTGATACTCCCCATGTCTTCCTCCATCTCATGCACTGGGAAGGGCGTTATGGCTGCCTGTCATTGCTGGGGGCAGACACGGGGTGAGGCTGGGTTTGCACTCTGGTCTGCAGAGCGTGGGGCAGTGTGTGGCACTGGTGTGACCTCAGCAATCGTGAGCCATCGGAGAGTCCCTGGCAGGTCAGCAAGCAGGGCAGTGTCCCTGCCTCCAAGTGGCAGCCTTGGGCAATCCTGGAGCAGAGAGTTGGAGACCCACCTGGAGAGCTATTGCACCTCCCTGCTTTCACTTGCAGGTGTCTCCTGCCCAAGGACTTGTTCTGCAAAAAGGATGGCAGGACCCAAACCTGCTCTGCTGGACCCTCTGAGGTTGCAGCTTCATTTAGCAAAAGGACTGGCTTCTTCCAAAGATGAGATTGCCCAGAAAAATCAAAATATCTTCCTCAAATTACTTGTATTTGCTTTTATTGTTTTACTGTCTGGGATGAATCTGTTTCATGGAACCTTATTTTAAATTAGGGCTTGAGATGGAATTTCTACTTCAGGACTGTGATCCAGGATAAAGCAGAGAAGAAACATTTACACTAGGAGAATGGGAAGTGATTTTAATCTGAATAGAACTTGCACGCAGGCAGCCAATTGTTACCTCAGAGATACAAAGGAAAATGGCACTGTTAGCTTTAAATAATGTACATTTCCAAGATGTTGCCCAGCTGTTAATCATTAACCCTGTAGCAGGTTGAAGTGTAGGGACAGATGTTCCAAAAATGGTTTTATTTTCTGAAATAAAGAGAATGAAGCTCTGAATTAGACAAATTAAGAAGAAATTCAAGTATTTACACCCAGTTGAAACAAGATGCCGGAAAACCAGGCATGGTAAAATTGCTGCAATTAAATGTAATTTAATTTATAAATCTGAAAGCGTGCTTCCTCCAATGGCAGCCTTGGAGATTTCCTTATGGAGTGCATTGTTGTGATGTATGGATTTTCCTGACTTATTATGGCATTTTAATCAACAGTTCAATGATGTGATAATATTCCTAAAGCAGAAAAATAAGTGACATTTGTTTAGACATAATTAATGAAATATTTATGTTGCATGCGGCTGTGTGATAAAGCCTTGTTCTCTTAGTCCATTTGCTTCTGATTACATTTGTGATTTTTTTATATGACCAGACATTCTGACGCCAACTATTTTACACTGAGCAGATGTCATGTAGTAAAAATGGGTGCCAGATGCTACAAGCCACATAAGGGTAATTTGTTTAAGAGCTGGTTCAGACTTTTTGCATTCAATTACACTGTATAGTGAGCCTTATACAATCATTTGGGTAATATGGCTAACTTCAGATGTACATTTTAATGAATGCTGAGTGCATTCAGAGCAGTGTGCTGCATGCAGGGCGCTCAAGGAATTAATTTATTTGTATGTAATACCTGAAAAAATCAAATATATCCAGACAGAGTTTTTGACAGGCATCAAGAATCTAATTAATGCCACCAGCTGAATTTCCACATTGCTCTAGGTGCTGCTGATTAGAACTCGGGGCAGGTGCAGAGTGTCTGTATAAGTTAAAGAACAGTAGTTTTTGCTTCACTGACTATTTCGTTCCTGCATTTTAGGATGTGAACACCTAACTGTCAGAAAACAAGCTACTGAGTATTCCACTTCTTCCTCTGATGATGAATTTGAATGCAAGCCTTCATTAACATGCAAGGTAATCTTGACTTGGAAACAGAAAGATATTTCCTCAGGTTGCACCAGTACTGACAGAGGAGGTCTTAATTTGACAGACAGACATGTTTCACTGAATCCACTTTGAAGCTGCACTCTTAAATGGCCTTAATGCGTAGCCCAACAAGCAAACTATTGAAAAAATTAAAGCAAACAGATGCAGATTTCCAATGGGGAAATACAACTTCATTTGAGAAGCACTACAGGCAGGTTGTTTGGAAACCTCTGTGTTTATCCTAATCAGCCGCACTGCATGAGCCGCCAAGTTGCACCCAGAGCCTACAGGCTGAAAGGGCCGGCTGCACAGCGGGGTCTCTGAGCCCTAATCTGTTTCCTGTGGCTAGCGATGAGGTTAAGGCACCAATGAACTCTTGATGCCTAGCTCTGATGTGAAGAAACAGAGCTTTTATTGCCTGAATAGCTCATCAGAAATGTGTTTACCTCTTTCCTGTGGAGAATATCAGTAAGTGGAGTTAACAGTACAAAGTAGCCTTTTGATTTGTTGCCTTTGAGGTAGGATGGAAACAAGGAAAGCAAAGCAAGAGGCTGCCCGGTTAGCTGGAAAAACAGCCAAGCTGAAACTTAAGTGGGGCTATAAATGGAAACCCAGTTGCACATCTCCAGAAGAACAGAAGTGCCAGGAGGCAGAAGTGGGGCAGTGCGTGGTGGCACATCCCGCCAGTGGCTCTATTTCAGGATGTGCTGAGATGTTAGAATTCATCATTCATCTTTCCCATTACAGGAAAGGCAGTCTATAGTTAAGATGATATGATGGTGAATTAAGTAAAGTCTAAACAAAATAGAGAAAAGAAGGGAGGTACGGGACAAAACTGGATAGGAGCAACTCCCTTCAGTTCAGGCAGGCACAGGAACAGGCACCGCCAGGCAGCAGGGAAGGCAGCACTGCCAGGCAGTGCCAGAACCAGTGTGAATGAGCAGCTGTCACACACGGGCATTAGCAGTGATTCAGTTTTGCTGCATGTTCTCCACTCAGCTTGTTTCTCTCAGCTACCACCTAGCACTTCTTTGCATGCCAGTTCTGCCTGCTATTTCACCACTCTCTGTCTCTGGAAAAACTCAGTGGGAAAATTATAGCAAGCAGCTTCCTCACTTGATAGGTTTTTTTTTGTCTTGTCTATGGTGCTCACATATTCTGTCTCCTCCAAAATGGGAAAACCACAGTTTTAAAGCACTTCCAGATCACTTGGGTCAAGGGCAATATGGAGCAAGCACAGGTGATTCCCTCAGGCAGCCCTGTAGCTGCCCTGCTTTCCCAGCAGCAGCAACAGGTACCCTGGGGAAAGGGGGAAAAAAAACCTCTGTAATGCTGTAGAGAACTGGCACTGGGGAATATTTAATAGGGCTGCAGATAGTGTCCTATGATGGCTGTTTCTAACAAAAGGAATTATCCCTTTTACTGTGTTACAAGTGATCCAAAGTGAATTTTACTACTTAGCAGCTAGGGCAGAAGAAACAGGTTGTTTCCTTAAACTGGTGCTTCCCCCTCCCTGTGCCTGGCTCTTTGTTTGGTCATGGTGATGTCTGCAGAAGCAACTTTGTGATTCAGACTTTTCTTTTATTGATAGACACAGTTCACACTCAATGAGGGTTGCAATAATAACTTGTAATGATTTACATTCAATGTAGGTAAATGCATGAAAATATTCCCACATGCATATTTTCATTTCAGTTAGGTTACCCCAAGCACCCTGCAGCAGCACACCTTATTTTGAGCAGGGGATTCAAGTTAGGTGAGATCTAGAGGTCTCTCCCACACCCTTAATGTTCTGAGATTCTGGGGTAGGTTTGAGGAAACCTGTAATAGCATACTTATGCACTGATTGCCTTTCTTTATTCCTCTCTCTCTTTTGTAGGCAAAAAGGTCTATCAGAAGAAGAAGGAAGCTGGAGAGGGAGACAAAGCAATTGATTAAACAAGAGGAACTGAAGAGGCTTCACAAAGCACAGGTGAAAATGTAATTCACAGGTGTCACTCTAGGGAGACAAATGGGACTAGTGAGGATAGAGGTACCCAGTGTGGGCTTTGCACTTCCTCTCACTTCTCATTGTGGCCTTCTGTGTTGAAGTCCTGGCAAACTATCAGTCAGGAGCAAGAAGGTGTATGAGGCAGGGCCCTGCAGCTCTATTTGTGACAAATCCACATGTGCCCCAGGACATCATCATAATTTTGTAACTGTGTATGAAGAACAAGAGGGAATAGTGACTGGCAATAGGAGAAGAATACACTGAAGAGGGAAGGAGATAGAAAGGGGAAGTAACATCAGTCCCTGAGAATGTAAGAAACTCCACTATTACCCCTATGTACTACAAGAGGGTATGAAAATACAGTGATGGGTTTTGTTCTGTCTCTGCCATAACAATGAAAGTGAATCATTTTCTTTCTTAATGGTGCAAGGTCAATTCACTATATACAGGCCCTGCATTTTGGAAAATGCTGGAAAAGCTTTGGACTCCACTAATGTTTATTATTTTCAATTACAGTTCAAAGATTTTGTGATGCACTTGTGCACAACTTGATCTCAGACTATGTTCTCTCAGGTGTCAAAATTTTTGGGTTTATCTATTTCACTTACCACACATACATATGCATATGCATATATGTGTGTGTGTGTGTATGTACACACAAAAAAACCCCAACCCTTAATGGCTTATGTGGCCATTAGCAATTTTTGTGTGTGTACACACAAAACACACACAGGGCAGAGAAACCTGAACTAGATTTAATCGCATTAATTCAGGCTGTAATGGTAATCAAGATATGGCAGTGGAAAGAGCAGAAGTTGTCATTACCTTGTGCTGTATTACTTCAGCAGGTGGGGAGTTTTGGGTGGAGCTTCCACTGACTACTTCTTTACCAGTATTGAATTAAGGGAACTACTTAGTTGTTTTTCAGGTGTGAATCTGAAATCTCTGGTTTGCAGACATCACTGCCTTTGTAAAATGTACTAGTGAAAAGCAGGGAAATTTTCTGTTTGAACCAGTGGATTTTAGAAAATGCTTATATCTAGCTGTTGCTATAAATATGTGTCAGAATAAAACCCATGGGGAAGAAAATGCAGTGTCTTATTTAATCTAAAGTAAGAGAAACTATATTATTTTTCAGCTAAGAATTTTAAATTATCTCAAGCTAAGAAATAGATACATAAACACCTTGTCTTATTTTATCCCTTTGTGGTAATAATGAAGTTCAAACTTGTTGAACTGTCTTTCATATTCATTAGGCTGTTGCTGAGGACTTGGCTTAGTACACCCTAACACAGCCTGAAATGAGAACTGCTGAGCATCTACCTTTGACATGTTTCATGCCTATAATCCACATGAAACCTCTGAAAATCTTGTTTAAAAGGGGATGAACCAGTGAATGTAGAAGTCCTTCCTGAAGTGCCACTTCTTAGGTATTAGACCCTTTTCTTCATGTGTCAAATGCCTGGAAATATGAAAGCAAAAGAAACAAACAACAAAATCCCATAGACAACAAAATAGCTAGCAAAGCTTTCTAGCTGTAAACCTGCAATGCTATATGACCTTCATTGAGGTAGCATCTCAGGATATATGCCTCTGAATGTGTAAGGTGTTGACTTTGACACCTTGAAAGGCAGAAATGTTATGATCTCTGTTTTACAACAGAAGAGCTAGAGTTCAGAAAAAAACTAGGTTCTTCTAGTGCCTACAATACCTACCCACACAAACCATAGCCATACCTGCTGGATTTAGATACCTACTGAAATTACTAAATTGCTTAGGCACCTAATGCGCTCAATGAGTTTGCAAATCCTATGACTCCCCCAAGATCCTTTCAAGCTGTTTCTCTAACCACTGAGACTCTTTTGTCTCTGAATTTTTAAGCTATATCTGTAGCTTTTATATCATTACAATTTTGCAGGCAGTCCAGCGCCAGCTAGAAGAGTTGGAGGAAAGACAAAGAGCTCTGGAGATTTTTGGTGTCAAACTGGAGAGAGAACTGAGAGGAGAATCAGGTAAATGAAGCAGTGTGTGTTGGTGGTGGATTTTGTTTGGTTGGTTATTTTTTCTTTAAAATCACATTTTTTGCAGTAGAGAGGTTTTAGTGTCTGTCATAGAAATACAGTTTAATGCAAAATCTGAAATGGAACAGTAACTAGAAGGACAAAAAAAAAAAATCACTGTTTGCTTTTTTTCCCAAACTCTGTTAGCTCAAGCACCTTGATGCTGAATGCTAGAACTTTACTGCTGGTTGTCATAGATTTGGAATTATTTGCCTGTTGAACCTGAATCTACACCCTCCCCAACCCCTTCTCCCCTTCCCCCTTTTTTCAAAAACCTATCCTGACCTGAATTTCATCCTCTGGAGGGAACCCATGAGGTTTCCAGGAGCTGCGTCTGTATCTCAGTTACCAAGCCAGCAGCAGCAGCCTGTGCCTAGTAACAGAGTCCTTAATGACTTCTCTGGAGTGTGAGATGCCATTAATACAATTAGAGACAGTGGCCATGCTATAGCAACAGCGGTGTCAGGCACACAGACCCAATCCACACAGTTTTTCCCTCAATGCGTAGAAGATAACAGGGGCATTGTCCTGGTCCCTCCAGGTTGGAGGCAAGGTTTTCCCTCACCTGAACTGACAGCCCCAAACACCCAGGACCATGTCCTCCTTCTGCCAAGCCAGCCTTGCCACTGCTCCCCAGCACACATGGAGTGAAGCTGGGGAGACCTCCCACAGAGGAACAGGACATCTGGGAGATCCTGCCAGGCTCAAAATGGGAATGGGACTGTGAGCCATGTCTGTAAAGGACTTCAGAGGGGGCTGTGGTTCTGTGGTGAAAGGACTCTGTGGAGCCTGACTGCAAATGTGTGTTTATTTACCTCTGTTTTAGAAAGCTGAATATGGTGCTTTCATGACAAGCAGTTGCACAACACTGAAAACCTAGATATGTTTTGGCACCTGATCTTTTTGTTGTCTTAGGTGAGCAACCTAGCACAATATCTACATGCTGTTTTTTTTAATGCCGTGTTTCTTAGCAGTTGTTGCCCCTATTCTAACACTGAAATAATCAATTCAGCAAGACAGCATTTGCCCAACCTTTTATATTTATCAACTGATTTTCTGTATTTGATAGTGCCAACCTATTTCAACTGTTATTTAAAGGCTAGCATCTTTTTCCTTAAATGAAAGAATAGCCTTTTATGAAACGGTACCCACTTTACCACCTGTGAGAAAGTCTGCAAAAAAGACTTTGAGGATTTGTTTTGATTAGTTTTTTTCTTTACTGCTGAGCTGTGTCAGGGAGGTTGGTTTTTTGGAAACCTCAAATAACAGAGAGGGACAAGAGGCTTCTATCTCTTGGGATAGATGCCAAATACCAAGATAAATGGCCTACAGCCACCTCTTGTTTTTGCTGTTTTGACAATCACATTTCCTAAAGAAGGCTGTCTGCCAAGAGATTGATGCTTCTCATTCTCTTCCCATCTTTAGTAATTGGATTGCCCTCATTAAGGTGAAAGTACTATTTTTTTCTCCCTGTTGATTGTGCGTAGGTGGCCAGTTACAAATAGGGCTGATACTGAAGAGTAGGATGTTACTGTGTCTCAATAACTCTTCTGGTACCAAAGCACGAAGCCACAAGTTTCCCAAACAAAATGTGAATGCTTTGTTGCTTGTAATAACACACATGTAATGATGCAGGAATTGGTGAGTTTAATATTCTGTTCAACCTTCCTGAAAATAATGTGCATTATTATTTAATGAATGACCAGTATTTATTAGGTTAAATTGTATTTAAGCAGGTCTGTGCTTATGCAATTCAAGTGATTTAATAGGTATTATTAAGGTAATTAGAAAGTGATCACAGTTCAGCAATAATATTGAGCTGCAAAGGTTGTGAATAACCAAATTTAGAGACAGGCCTGCTAACACTAGTCTTCAGTGACATTTACGCAACTCTCCTCTAATAATTCTGTAAGCCTGGGATGAATGGCCCCTTTGTTAGGAGGAGTTATTCATTAGCTCCTCAACTGAATTAGAAGAGAACATGCGTGGGTGCAAAACAACTGCCATGAAGACTGATGAGCAAAACAAGGCTTTCATGATCTTCTAATTGTAGTGACAACAATTCATGCATCTAAAAAGAAAAAATAAAATAAAATAAAAAGAGAGGGAATCATATCAGTCCTATGGATAATTTTTGAAGCCCATTATTTGCTTTATTCTGGTTCAAAATACCAAATAATACATCATTGATGTACTGTTGCTTTGTTTTCCACTGACATTTGTGGAGGCTTATGGAGATCTTCTGCCTACCAGAAAATACAGAAATAAAAATCTTGAAACACATTTTCCACTGAAATTAGCATAACCGATCAGTGACTAAACAAATCATGAAAGAAAAAGATCTGTGTTGAGAGAACGTTAAAAAATCTCCCTGTTTTTTGGAAGGTGAACAAGTATCTGCATATGTTGCCGTTAGTTTTTTATTTCATAAGAAGCATATTCAAGGTTTCTCAGAACTTTCAACAGAGTCAAAAGGAATCAGTTTAAACCTGTACAAATGAAGAATATGAAGTTTAGCTGCTCCTAAAAGGGTGCAAACTGGCCGAGGCCCCTTTACTGTGTGACTGCTCTATGGAGGGACGGTGTAGCATCACTCTGGAGAGCAGAAGGTTGATGTTTTGAGAACTATGTTCAATAAATACTCCTATGCAGCCTGACATTCCCTGGAAGTATTGAAAATAGAAATAGCTGTGATGTGATTAGAAGGGTATCTGACTTTCAAACAGTATCTAAGTTAAAAGAGACCTGGGTAAACCAGGAGGCAAGTTTTGCTTTAGCAGTGCTGTAAGAGAAAGCCAGTGTGGCTCACAAAACAAGCTCACAAATTGTTTTCCCTCTAACCTTTAAAAAGATCTGTCATACTGCATAATGCTTCATAATACTGCATAATACTTCATTGGCTTCTTCTGCCCTTGGAAGGCTTAAAACACTCTATCACACTGAAATAACTATTAACATTATAAGTAAAAACATTTGAAAAGCTCAGGCAAAAAATGTTCCTGGGAACACCTGGGGGGCATTCTATGGGATGGAGAATGAGTTAAAACAAGGGCTATTTTTATTCTGGCTTGCACTGAGGATTTTACTAAAATGAGTGGCATTTTTACAAAGTGCATTACTCTTTGCTTACCTCAGTCAACCTACATACGCTGTCTTTTATTAGAGGCACACAGATTTGGAATTGTAAGGAGGGAACATAAAGAAAATAAAATTAAAAAAAGTCTAATCAAGAAAACAGGAAAAAGGGAGCAGTAATCCTCTGTTTGTGTACAGGACATACACATACCTACAACTGTGAGGTTTTTACTGTCGATAAGTTAGATCAAATTTTGATGATAACTTCTGATGGTGGCATATGAAGTCCCTAGGTACTAATGCTGCATCCCTGCACTGGATCTGGGAGAAGCCACCGCTGGCATGTCACAGTGAGAACTGTTCCTGCAGTCACTTTGAGAACACATTTTTTATCACCGCTCACTGACCTGGAAGGTCCCATGGGAGCACATCAATTGCTGACAAGTTTTAATGGAGTCAGGCACAAATCAGACCAAGATTGCTCTGCCCTCTCCTGCTGTTTAGCTTCCCATTTTATGGTAAATTCAGATTGAGGTCAAATCCTGGTAAGAAATTGCAGAACTGCACCCAAGCCAGCATGACTCTTGTCCTCAGCATGAGGGCCCATGTAATTCCTCCAACACTGGCAGGAGGATGACTATGCCTGATGGAGGCACAGAAATGGGCTGGTGAACATCTAACATCTCCCTTCTGCTCACGATGGCTAAAGGGCTGCATTGAGAAGATCATTGCTTGCCCAAAGGAGATGGACTTTAAACTGCTGTTCTTGAGTGGAGTCCGCTCCTGGCTTTCATGTTAAAGTGACAGACAGCTGAAGCAGTAGAGGCAAGAGGGTAATTCCTAGGGCCGACAAAAAAAGCACATTTCAAAATGACGACAGAAGGCATCTGAAACACTGCTGAGCAGTCCAGGGCTCTGCCTCTCTTGCCACTTTGTGACCTACTTTTGTAGTTGTCACATATGGAGCTTGAACCTGAGACCTTTGGGCTTTTATCTCAGCACCCTCAAGTCATCTGAAATAAAGGTGTGGTTCGTTCACAGAAGTCTCCATCCACAGAAAATAGCTAAGCTTATTTATGAGTGGGTTATGCTTGGTTATCTAGCAGTGTGATATAAGGTTGGGGGAACAGAGAGCTGTGTTCCCCTGCCTACTGGCAGTGCCTCCTTTTGCTTTGTCCCAAGTCCGGCTGGCTCTGCCTCCAACACACAGTGGTAGAGTGTGCATCTACCATGTGCTGAGGCAGGAGCACAAGCTGGCTGTTGATTCATGCTTCTGAAGGGGCCAGTGTGTCACCTGAATCGTTGCCTCAACCTGAAGCAGTGTAAGATATTTGCTTCCTACAAGTGATCAGTATTTTTGGCAACAGATGGCAGAGGGGCAGAGCAGACATTGTGGGAGGTGTGTTTGCAGTGCTATCACTGCTGTAATTCTGCATCAAAGGGTGTTGGGGTGGGTTTGTTTTGTGAAGAAAATTAATGGAAAATGTGAAGTGATGAGCATGTTAAAAAGGGCAGCAAGGAAAATAAACACATATGTGCTCTGATTCTCCACTTGAAAATGCGTAAGGGTTCTTCATTGCCAAAGATTTTTGTACAGACAGCATTTTAGGATCTTTAAAGGCCCTCACCTGGTGAAAGAAATCCATCCTTCTCTTCAGCAAGGATGTCTCAAGCTGTGAGATCTTTGGAAGACAGACCATCTGTCCTGGGTTCAGCAGTAGCAGTCATTTTTCTCCTTCTTAGTAGCTGGTGCAGTGCTGTGTTTTTGACTTTCAGCCTGGGAACAGCACTGTTAACACTGATGTTTTTAGTTGTTGCTCAGTAATGTTTACCCTGACCAAGGACAGAATCACAGAATCCTAAGGGTTGGAAGGGAACTCGAAAGATCATCCAGTCCAACCCCCCTGCGAGAGCAGGATAACCTAAATTACATCACACAGGATGTAATCACAAGAAGTGCCAATCATGACCACAACAGCGCACCGGTAGCAATATTGCACCAACCGAGACTCCCTGATTCCCATCCTTAAGCTGATCCATAGTCTGGAGAGCCAAGGAGTGATCAGCAAGATCCACTCACCCTTCAGTAGCCCCATATGGCCAGTGTGAAAGTCTAATGGAGAGTGCAGACTGACAGTAGATTTGTGGCCTGAATGAAGTCACACCACCCTTGAGTGCTGCCGTACTGGACATGCTAGAACTTCAGTATGAACTGGAGTCAAAGGCAGCCGAGAGGTATGCCACAACTGATATTGTCAATGCATTTTTCTCCATTCCTTTGGCAGCAGAGTGCAGGCCACAGATAGCTTTTACTTGGAGGGGCATCCAGCACACTTGGAATGGACTGCCCCAGGGATGGAAATACAGCCCTACCAGCTGCCATGGACTGATCCAGACTGCACTGGAACAGGGGCAAGCTCCAGAACACCTGCAATACATTGATAACACTATCGTGTGGGGTGATACAGTGGAAGAAGTATTTGAGAAAGGGAGGAAAATAATCCAAATCCTGCTGAAAGCTGGTTTTGCCATAAAATGGAGTAAGGTCAAGGGACCTGGGAATAAAATGGCAAGATGGACATAGACAGATCCCCACAGATGTGATCAACAAGATAACAGCAATGTCTCCATCAACGAATAAGAAAGAGACACAGGCTTTCTTGGGTGCAGTGGGGTTCTGGAGAATGCACATCCCAAATTACAGTTCTATTGTAAGCCCTCTCTATCNTTTGAGAAAGGGAGGAAAATAATCCAAATCCTGCTGAAAGCTGGTTTTGCCATAAAACGGAATAAGGTCAAAGGGCCTGCACGGGAGATTCAATTTTTGGGAATAAAATGGCAAGATGGACGTAGGCAGATCCCCACAGATGTGATCAACAAGATAACAGCAATGTCTCCACCAACTAATAAGAAAGAGACACAGGCTTTCTTGGGTGCAGTGGGGTTCTGGAGAATGCACATCCCAAATTACAGTTCTATTGTAAGCCCTCTCTATCATGTGACCTGGAAGAAGAATGATTTCAAATGGGGCCCTGAGCAACAACAAGCCTTTGAGCAAATCAAACGTGAGATAGTTCATGCAGTGGCCCTTGGACCAGTTCAGGCTGGGCCAGATGTAAAAAATGCACTGTACACTGCAGCCGGGGAGAATGGTCCGACCTGGAGCCTCTGGCAGAAAGCACCAGGGGAGACTTGAGGTTGGCACCTTGGCTTTTAAAGTTAGGGATACAAAGGATCTGAGGCCAGCTATACCCAACTGAGAAAGAGATACTGGCAGCCTATGAATGGCTTCAAGCTGCTTCAGAAGTAATTGACGCTGAAGCACAGCTCCTCCTGGCACCCCAGTTGCCCATGCTGGGCTGGATGTTCAAAGGCAGGGTCTCCTCTACACATCATGTAACTGATGCTACATAGAGTAAGTGGACTGCACTAATTACACAACGAGTTCAAACAGGAAATCCCAGTCATCCAGGCATTCTAGAAGTCATGATGGAGTGGCTAGAGGGCAAAGATTTTGGAATGTCACCAGAGAAGGAGGTGATGCATGCTGAAGAGGCCCCACCATATAATGAACTGTCAGAAAGTGAAAAGCAGTACGCCTTGTTTACTGATGGGTCCTGCCATATTGTGGAAAAGCATTGGAGATGGAAGGCAGCTGTATGGAATCCTCGACAACAAGTACAGAAGCTAATGAAGGAGAGGGTGAATCTCTGATCCAAACTAGTCAAAGAGGTGTCCCTGCTTATGCAGGGGGGTTGGAACTAGATGATCTTAAGGTGCTTTCCAACGCTAACTATTCTATGATTCTATGATTCTATTCCATACCACAGCACATCATGCCCACTATATAAACTGGGGGCAGTTACCCGGAAGCCCCAGATCGCTGCTTGGGTCGGGCCAGGTATCAGTCAGCAGGTGGTGAGCAGTTGTATTCTCTTCCCTTGTTATTTCCCTTATCATTATTATTATTATTGGTGATAGCAGCAGTGGTTTGTGTTATACCTTAGTTACTGGAGTGTTCTTATGTCAACCTGTGGGAGTTACATTCTTTCAATTCTCCTCCCCATCCCTTCAGGAGCAGGGGAAGGTAGAAAGGGGGCAGTGAGCGAGTGGCTGCATGGTTCTTGAGTTACCAGCTGAGCTTAAACCACAACACTATCTCATGCTTCATGTCTGTATAGTGACTAAGAGTGATGCCCTGCCCAAAGTGTTACAAAACCACACAGTAATAGGAGAGTTACCCTATCCTACAGCCTTTCCTGTCATTCAAAGCAGATGCGGATTTAGAGGCCAGTTGGAAAATGATCACAAACTTGTGGATTTGATTGTGTCTGATGCCCACCCACTGGAAACAGGGACTAAGTTGATACTTGTTAGGATGTACATTCTGAAGCCCGGTTGCATTAATGGGATTATCTGTTTATACATATAGTTCAGCTGCTGGAGTCCAGTATCAGCAGAGGAACTATGTTAAAGGCAGAACTAAGAGAAAGGAAAAGTATCCATTAAGAAAAGAAAGTCTATATGATTATTTTAAAGGAAAATCTTAACTGCCTGAACAAAAGTGGTTTTAAGTCCAATGCATCTTTAACTACCACATATGCAATAAACTACAACATTCAAGCAAATGTAGACAAGAATGTTATACCTGTTATATCCAGACTTTCCTGATATAAGTTACACACAGCAAGAAAATCTACATTTGAACTCACATAGGCTTGCGAATGAGGACTATTTAACGTGAACTTAAGTGGTAAGTGCGTTGGAAAGAAAGCTGGTAATGTACACTTAAGCCTTTTATTTTAAACAGATTCGGGCACAAAGGATGAAACTCAGATGCTACATGAATGGTTTGAGGTGGTCCTGGAGAAGAATAAATTAATGCGTTATGAGTCTGAGCTCCTGATTATGTAAGTGAGGACAAGCATTAGTACTCTAATATGGGGAGGGGAGAGAGGAAGAGTATCCTGAAAATACACCTGAACACCCTGCTGTGTGCTGCAGTTTGAGACTGTTGTGGAATAAATGTATCCAGAGTAGCTACAATCTGGTTTAAACACAGATTTTTAGTCAAGCCTTCCTTGTCCTTCCCTCTCACAGGGATTCATTTATTTCAATACCATAGTCTAAACCAACATAGCATGTAGAAGCTCTGAATTTACATAATGTGCATCTAAAGAACTTTCTTCTTCGAAAGAAAAGCAGTCTCACAAATTTATCTCGGGTTTCATTGGGCATAGGGGAAAAGATAGAATCATAGAATCATAGAACAGTTAGGGTTGGAAAGGACCTTAAGATCATCTAGTTCCAACCCCCCTGCCAGAAGCAGGGACACCTCACACTACACCGTGCCACCCAAGGCTTCGTCCAACCTGGCCTTGAATACCGCCAGGGATGGAGCACTCACAACCTCCATGGGCAGCCCATTCCAGTGCCTCACCACCCTAATTGTAAAGAATTTCTTCCTTATATCCAATCTAAACATCCCCTGTTTAAGTTTTAACCCGTTACCCCTCGTCCTGTCACTACAGTTCCTAATAAAGAGTCCCTCCCCAGCATCCCTATAGGCCCCCTTCAGATACTGGAAGGCTGCTATGAGGTCTTCACGCAGCCTTCTCTTCCCCAGGCTGAACAGCCCCAATTCACTACAGCAATGAAGCAAGCAGATGCACCAAGCAAATAGAAACTGCTTCAGATGCCACTGTAGTTAATGGAAACAATATAAGCTGTAGCTCTGTTGCCTCACCTCGCCTCCCTGGAAATGTGCTCAACAGATAGGCGGAGGTGACTCTCAGCTATTTTCTCCAGGATTTCTGGACCATGTGGGAAGGTGATGAGAGATATTACTCACCCCTGGATTCCACACCAGTGCAGGCTGCTTGTTGCCATTTATCATTTCCATATCACTCAGCACCTAGTGCTGTGGGCAGTGATGCAGACCAACCATTAGCTCCAGGTGCACCCCAATTTCATAGAGTCATAGAATAGCTAGGGTTGGAAAGGACCTTAAGATCATCTAGTTCCAAGCCCCCTGTCATAAGCAGGGACACCTCACACTAAACAGTTTCTCCCTAGCTGATGCTGCCAGGGGCCAAGCCTCTTCTTTCCTGTTCAATTGTCATTGTGTGTTGCAGTAGTAATGCTTCCTGCTCACACTGTCTGGAAAAGCAGTTAAAAAAGCTAAAGCAGGCTGCTTTTGTCACTGCAGGACACAAAATGTTTCCCTTCCCTCAGGACCCATTCCTGTGCAGAGAGCCTGCCAGGGCCCTTCATGTGTGGGGAAGCATTCAGTCCTATCCAGTATTGTGGGTACCACCAACAAAGCACAGCTGGCTAAAGCATGAAGTGTTGCAGTGTATGAGTGAACTTAATCTGATACATAATGCAAAAGGTGGTAGTGGTACATCTGGCATTGCTGTGGCAATGTAGGCATGGGCAAACTTTTTAGCCTTGACTGCCCAAGAGGAGAAAACACTGGGTAAACAGAACACAAAATCTGTTGGTTGAAATAATATTAATGTTTATGTCTTTATTGGAAAAAAGCTCTTTTAACGTACTTTATATTGTACCTAGTGCCCAAGAGCTAGAATTGGAAGACCACCAGAGCAGGCTGGAACAAAAACTGAGAGAGAAGATGGCCATTGATGGTAAGTCAAAGGGAACTGTATGCTCCAGCCCACAGCGATAGGCCATGCCAGTACATATCCCTGTTTGTTTCAAGAGGACCAGAGTTGCTAAGGCTCTTCCTCCTGTTCTCTTTTGCAAGGGCAGCTCAGCCAGCAAAATGCAACATGAGAGGTCTTCTTATCTGACTTCCAGGGAACACAGCTAACCTAACCTGCCCAGCTTTACACTGAACTGGATCAGAAGCACTCACACATGTAATTACACTAATTGTGTGTGTAGGCAGCAACATCGAGCTAACATACAACGATGGGAAGCAATGGAAAGTAATTGTTTCAACCACTTAAACACAAAAGAGGTTATCTGGTTTTGTGCCAGCTGTAGCATTACTGGTTACCACAGTATTTTGGAATTGCTTTCAGATACTTTGGGTTACAGTTTAGGCTTGCCCTTTCATTTGATATTAGAAAAGAGAACATGGGGAGGAGGAATGAAGGAAGAAGGGGAGTTAAATAGCACTGAATACACAAAAATAGCCTGTCATGTTCAAAGCATGCGGTTTATAAACCGTGGCAGTTTTCAGTGCGTTTTCTGAAAAACACTTTTCATTTTCTTACAGGTACTACATTTCATGGTTGGGCTTTTTATCTTACAAATAAAATTTGAACTCCAGTTTTTGTAAATAGGTTGTGCTCTTCCTATGCATTCCAGGCAAAGTTTTGCTAAAAGAACTACTCTAGCCTTTAGGAGCCTTAATGGTCAACTTTAAATGGCCCAAATGCTGGAGAAATTTTCCCTGGACTGTAACTTAAAAAAACATTAACTGCTATTGACTTTGTTTCTCATTGACTATAATATTAATTCAAGCTGCACACCAACAGTTTAAATGTAAAGTGTAACAAGTGTGTTATCTGGATTTTGACCTCTCGCTTTGTGATCTTTCAGACAGCCTTAAAGATGAAATGGATCTGAATGAGGAGGTTGAAATTTTTACTGAGATGATGAAAGTGGTTGAAGAAAGGGACAAACTTGTGTCTACCTTAGAGGAGCAGAGAGTGAAAGAAAAAGCAGAAGACCAGCATTTTGAAAGCATTATATTATCTAGAGGCTATCAGCGGAGCAGGATTTAAACAGCCACATGCAAATAAACGTAATTTCAGCAATATTGGTAATAATGGAAATACAGTCTTATGAAAAATTGAGAAATTCAAATTGAAAATCAATTTATTTGGGAAACATGTTCCTTTGTTATCAAAAGCGCTTAAGCAGTTCTTTTGCTCATACCAGAGTGAGTCAATTCACTATCAGCTTAAAGGATCACTGGAATACAGAATAGGACTGAATTTACCTCTCTGATGGACATCAGAGCCTGTGACAGGGAAATCAGAGCTCTGTTGTTTTCTTGGAATTTTATTTTAATGCTGAGAATAGAGTTTCTGAGAAGCATGGTTGATATCATTTAGTATTTTTGAGATGTTGCTTTCCATCTGTTTATCTGAATCTGTATGTGGTTTTGTTAATATTTTGGCACAGCCAAGCTATGGTGAACTATTTAAAGGTCAGAAAGCAAGCATCACGTATAAAAACAAGGTTAGTTTGTATTTCTGGTGGAGGAAGTGTCATTTGATTAATGGCTACATATAAGCACTCATTAAAACTACTGTAAATGCAGTATCAGAAATTAATTTTCCGGGTATTTGCAAGTTTTAGTGCACTGTGTATTTTTGAACAAGAAGTTAAAGCAATATTAAATCCCTACATTTTTCAGTATAGTAAGGGATTATCAAAGGGGTCACTACCCTTAAAACTGTTAAATGCTCAAAAAACCTTTTGTATGTCACAGATTAAGGTCTTTAAAACATGCTAAATGATAATTTAAAACTACTAATCCAAACCCAATTAGTATTTGTAGGGTAGGCTTTACAATGGCTTGATAAAATACATCACACATAGTATCATAGGGTGTGATGAGTTAAGAATCTGCCTGAGAATAATTCCTCAAAAAGACTGCAAAAAAAAGTGTTGATTTTTTTAATGTCAACATCTGATGGAAAATATTGTGGGTATATTTACACTACTTTTATCTTGCTGCTTAAGAACATACGCATATTTTTTGCTTAAAGGAAATATCTCCTGTCTTTTCTGTATATGTATTTGTAGATACTGGCAAAGCATATGTGCAGATTCTCTTTAATATTCGGAGTAATTCAAGTACTTTGTTAAATCTGAGATAATTCTGCAATTTAAGATTGGTAGTACATCCAACTGTATGTATGATGCACTAGATTTTCAAAGTGAAAAACACAAGGAGAAACTTAGACTTTCTCTTTGAATATCACTTTACCTCATGCACTGAGAAGATTTGATATTCTCGTTCTTTTGTGAATGGTGCTTATTTGCAGCAGTTGCCCATGGTACAGCCAAAGCTAGAAGCATTCCTGTTACAAAAGCTTTAAGCTAAAACACCTCTTGGTAAGTATTTGTAAGGTAACAGACACACTGGATCCTGTCACAACAATTTATGAGTTATCTTAAGTTTTTTCTGTATTGTAAGAAATTTAAAATACCCTTTCTAAAGATACAAGCAAGATTTTGCTATTGACCACAGAAAAATAATATACCTCTATTAGTGCAAGGAATATATGATTGTTCCTCAATATTTATGTATTTATATTTATTTATTAAACTGTTTAAAGAGGATAAGTCTGGTTACATTTTACAGTTTGGATGTTGTCTCTGATTTTGATACATAGATGTGTATTTCTAACAGCTATGTATAAGTAATGGTGTGCATTGTAGAGTAGATAGCTCTATCCATTTGATAAATAATTAGCAAAAGAATTTGAATTAAGATTTTAAAAAGATGTTCTCAGTTACCATAACTTGAAGGGATACCCTTAAATCATAGTAGGTAGGGCTTTAATAGTAAAAGTTGTCTTTCAGCACAGTGGAAAGACAAAGCAGAATCCCTAAATGTGTTCCAAAATTACCATCAGACTTTTTTTTCCCCTCTGTCATTCATAAACTAAGCACACCTGATCTTCAGGTTACATTTTTATTGAGATGGATTGCAGCAACTGATTTTTAAGTCAACTCTGTTCCTTAAGATTGACACAAAGTAGGAGCTGGCAGAGCAGTAATAAGTATTTTAATTTTCTCTGTTGAGGTCTGCTTGTATTTCCAGTTTTGTGGAGAAAATTTCTGGGTTTTATCACTGTTCCCAGAAGCCTCATGTAATCATGTAGAACAAGACTGTTTGGAACATTGTCAGTTTGCTGTCAAGGATGGAGAGCCATAATGCTTTCAAGGTATTTAAGAAAAAAAAAAAGCAAGCAAACTTCTTGATGCTTTGCACAGAAGGGGAATTCAGCAGAAAGAAACCTGCAGCTATATCAGTCAAAGACTGGTTTTCTTCACCTCTCTTTTACAAACTAAAAATTCCATTCACTTTAGTGCTGCTGCCATAAAAAAAAGAGGAAGAGGAAGGGAATAATCAGAGAAACATGATTGCTCTCCTCTACCAAAGTCCAGCCTGCTCACTCCAGGGAGGTGCACATGCTGCAATCAGTCAGGTTCAGGTTGCTCTGCATTGTATTTAAGCCCTGAGATTTCAGTTTACAGCAGATACTTGTTTGGATATAAAACCAAATACAAAAAAGTGCTTTCCTTTTAGTCCAAAGATTTGAGTTCTTGGGAGTATTAGAGTCAACAGAAGCTGAGGGCCATCAGCTTTGGTGACCTCAAGTATATTCGTTGCTAAAAAGATTCTTTTCTGAATGCCATGTGGTTATAACATGTGTCACCCCAAACTGTGTGTCCGCCTTCTTTGGTGGAATGAACCTGTCAGGCGACTGTTACCCTGCCTGATGGGAGGCACTTCACAAGATTAGATCCAGAAATAAACTGTTCAAGTGATTTAGAAAAACAATAAGCTCTTAAATCCTTTAAAGGAGGTCTTCATATGCTATGAGAATAGAGAAGCAGGTTAAAAAAGAGAAGCTATGTGCACTGTTCACAGGTCAATTTAATATGGTTGGCTTGTATTAGAAATATATTTAAACACTGGTTTGGTTATGAGTCTTCTTGCTGCTCAACCTTTTCTGTAAATTGACTTGTTAACCTGTAATAGATTTGTTCATTTTTAAGTCCTTAGTGCTGTCATTTTTGGTATAATGTGATGTGCTGGAACGTATTGAGTATGTGTAAATGGACTAGATGTGAACAATTTTCTATTTGAAAAAATAAAATTATCTCACCCTCTGAAGTCACTGAATCATTTCCATAGCAATTTTTCTCCACCAATATCTACAATGTAATAGTGTGTGTCTAGGAAAGATCCATAAGTAAGAAATAATATCAGATTCTTAATTCCTGTACTGGTAAGTAGACCATACCATCTTGCAATTCACAGATTAATGTTATGGTTTAGGAACAAGGACACCCTGAAGGTAGACAGCATTCAACTCTACCGTTAGCACAAGAGGTTACAAACTCCATAAGGTCAAAAACTTCCTCACAGTCTTACACAGGGATTCACAACTTCATTTCCTTAGGCATAATATGCAAATTAAAACAGCTCCTTGAAGACCTGAAGGAAGTGTCACTGTGTGGATCACTAAAAATTGGTGATCAAAACCTTAATTGCCAGTTTACATCTTCTGCTGGCTTTACCTCTGTCAGGTCACCTCATTTTCTTGCTTTCTACCAGCCTTACAGAGCAAAACAATGTGCTGCTTGAGATGAGGGAAGTGGATAAGCAAGAATTGGGGCTTACGTTAGTGCCTGTACCATTATCTCCTGCTCAGTGACTCTGAACTTACCCTCATTCTCTCTCATATTCAGAGGATAGATGGATGGCTGCTTCTCTTCAGAGTTCAAAGTAACTTTTGGTGTATTTGAAGTGAGGTTTCTGTTCTACTGTCTTGTCCTTTTGCTTCCATCTTGTGTGTCCCAGAGGCAGATGCGGTGGTGACTCATCTGATAATACTACACATAAGTTTTAGGACTGCATAGGAATTGCACAGGAATGGTAAGTGCAAGGTCCTACACCTGGGTTGGAGCTATCCCAGGCACAGCTACAGGTTGGGCAGAGAAGAGATTCAGAGCAGCCCTGTGGAGAAGGACTTGAGGGTGTTGGTTGATGAGAAAATGAACATGAGCTGGCTTCAGTGTGCACTCGCAGCCCAGAAAGCCAACCGTATCCTGGGCTGCATCAAAAGGAGTGTGACCAGCAGGTCGAAGGAGGTGATCCTACCCCTCTCCTCTGCTCTTGTGAGACCCCCNCATAAGTTTTAGGACTGCATAGGAATTGCACAGGAATGGTAAGTGCAAGGTCCTACACCTGGGTCGGAGCTATCCCAGGCACAGCTACAGGTTGGGCAGAGAAGAGATTCAGAGCAGCCCTGTGGAGAAGGACTTGGAGGTGTTGGTTGATGAGAAAATGAACATGAGCTGGCTTCAGTGTGCACTCGCAGCCCAGAAAGCCAACCGTATCCTGGGCTGCATCAAAAGGAGCGTTGACCAGCAGGTCGAAGGAGGTGATCCTACCACTCTCCTCTGCTCTTGTGAGACCTCCCCTGGAGTATTGTGTGCAGTTCTGGTGTCCTCAACATAAAAAGGACATGGAAGTGTTGGAAGAAGTCCAGAGGAGGGCCACGAGGATGGGGACTGGAG
>NDXB01002328.1:50622-88277 GCA_002631895.1 Agapornis roseicollis | reverse complement strand
TGGTGTCCTCAACATAAAAAGGACATGGAAGTGTTGGAACAAGTCCAGAGGAGGGCCACGAGGATGATCAGGGGACTGGAGCATTTCCCATACAAAGACAGGCTGAGAAAGTTGGGACTGTTTAGCCTGGAGAAGAGAAGGCTGCCTGGAGACCTCATAGCAGCCTTCCAGTATCTGAAGGGGGCCTATAGGGATGCTGGGGAGGGACTCTTCATTCGGGACTGTAGTGACAGGACAAGGGGTAATGGGTTGAAACTTAAACAGGGGAGGTTTAGATTGGATATAAGGAAGAAGTTCTTTACTGTAAGGGTGGTGAGGCACTGGAATGGGTTGCCCAGGGAAGTTGTGAGTGCTTTATCCCTGGCGGTGTTCAAGGCCAGGTTGGACAGAGCCTTGGGTAACATGGTTTAGTGTGAGGTGTCCCTGCATATGTCAGGAGGGTTGGAACTTGATCTTAAGGTCCTTTCCAACCCTAACTGTTCTATGATTCTATTATATGAATTACCTGCCTCCTGGGTTTATTAGAAGTAATATGTAGAACTTTAATCCATGCTCAAATCCTTGCAGCCATGTTGATTTCTCAACCAGCTAATCAACAGCTGGGGAACTTGAATGGCCCTGGAGTAGGACGTGGGTAGAAGTGCCACCACAGGAATTTACTAAGGCTCCCTTCCTATTCACAGCGCGCACACACACACACATCCTTGTCCCTTCTTCAAAAGATCATAGGTCTAAAAATCAATTGGACAAGAAGTTCAGAAAAAGGTTTTGTAAGCCATTATTTTGACTCAAGATCACTCCATCTGCTCCCAAGGTAAAGGAATGCATCAGTGATTTTCAGGCTATCTGGTCAGGTTTCTCTGTGCACAGGCAACAACCTTTGAGATCTTGTGCTTTGAAACTACTATTTTTTTAGCTAAGTGCATATCTGATTTCAACTAAAAAGTTTACTTTAGTTTAGCAGTCTCTTTCCAGTAACAGAATGTGGCTTGGCAGATTGGTGATTCTGTATGTCTTTTAAGACTTTCCTACTGTTAAGATCTAAAGCTGTCCCTGCTGGGTTTTGCATGGACCGTACAGGTTTGGCATAGTTGGGCATGATAGGTTTGCCATGTTAGCTTGCAAATACTGTGCCTGCAGTTTTCATGGCTGCCACATCCCATGGAACCAGATCTTGACAAATACTTAGTGATAAGTAAGATATTTGCTGGATTTCACCTAAATGTCTTTGCCTAATATTTAGGACCAAATTATGGTTTCCTCTGCTGGTTCTAAAGAACTAGAGAAAGAGACCTGGTGGCCATGTGTGCCAGCAGTGCTTGCTAATATATATGTTCATGTAACGAATGATGTACAAACTTGCAGGCACAAGTGAAAAACCCACTTTCTTTCCTTTGAAACTTCCCAAATAACATATTGAATAGTCACAGAGAGTCAGTATCTCTTGTCTTTCAGCCACGTGAAGAGGAGCATACCTTCCTGGTGAAATTCAAAATCACTGTCCTTCAGGACAGGACTGGAGGTAGCTCACACTTCCCAGCCCCTGGGGTGCCAGCACTGGCCACAGCTTTGCCTCACCTGAAGGAGCAGGTGCCTGGCATGTCTTGCTCATGGACAGCTGCAGGAGCGCTAGGTCTTGCCAGAGCTCTTATCTCCAGGTATTCGGGGGCACTATCAGGAAATCCCAAGCAACCTATATGTAAGTGCTTTCTTTTCTAAGTGGGCTCCTTTAATGTCCTATTAACAATTACTCAAGGTGGGTGGGGCAAGCACATTCAGCAGTTAACTACACAGAACTGGCAGGTCAGTAGAAGGCTGACTGCAAATATTAAAATACGAAGGGTGTACTTGGGTCTAGTTCTCTTCTTCCCGAACCCAGTGAAGGGTGTTGCTGTATCGACCACAGCAACAGCAGTAGGTCCATGGAGCATTTTTGAAAATACCTCTGCCATTCTTTAAATGACCAAGTGAAAAGCCACAGCAGAGGTACACCTAGGAAAAATGTTAGGAGAAAACTCTAAGCCAAATAAATAATTTATTGTTCTTCCTTAATCAGCATGGCTTCTGCACTGCACTTTTTTACTAGCCTAGCCTATGGTTAGTAGATGTACCCTGCCTCTTCTGTCTGATTTGAACAGTTTGTGATTATTCTGAGTCCTGTATTACAAGAAATAAAAATCAGGTGTGCATGGAGAGATACGCAGGGGAATAAGATGTGGATTTAGCCTTCTTTTTATAGCCTGGCAAAAGTGATCAGGATACAATTAATTTGAGCTACTGCTTGGCTCATCTGTTAGAACAAGGCACTGACAGGGAGTGCAGTGAGAGCTCTCGCAGTCTGCTCCAGACTTCTATATGCCAGATGCAGTGAGGCCAGCCTGAACAGCAGCCTGCTGACTACTGCGTCCTGTGTGTGGAACCACAGAGCATCATCAGGAAAGTGTTCAATTATAAAATATAAAACAGAGCAAAAACCATTCCTGTATGTGCCATAAGATAGAAATTGTTCATATCTATGAGCCCTTTTGTACTGAATGCAATACTAATTTAAAGGTCATATGTCTATATATGTTCCCAGATCAAAAGAAAAAGATGTAGCACATGTAGTTCTAAACTTAAGAGATGGGAGGAAAAAATGTTGTAACTATCCTTGAAAAGAACATCCTAAGTGAAAAACACTGCAGTGATGTTATACCCAAAGAACTGCCACAAAATTCTGAAAAACCCCAAACATAAAAATACCTATCAGTAAACTATAGTGTCTGCTACTTTAGCATTATTACGTAAAACACGCAGTATTTGCATTTCCAGATCGAACAAAGTTGATTTTAAACACTTTAAAAATTACTTTCTCCTTGTGATGTGAAATAAGTTATATTGCATTTGTCATTTATTTACACATGCCGAGTTTAGTGAAATGAGAAAAAAAGATGCTGGGTCTTTTTTGGCTGTTTCGTGTGAGTCTCGGCATAGGCGTGTTGAATCCTGACTTTCCCGTACTGTACAACCCAGCACCCATTACTGTTTGTGAGGTATGTGGCTTGTTCTTTCTGCCTTAAACACAACCATAGTGGTACAAAGGCAAGCATACTTGTGCTTGCCAAGATGCTGTCTCTTCTGTTGCACCCACAAAATCCTATATTGACATCTGTGTATTGTCATTTGGATCCAAATGGAGATTTAGTGGGGTCATTGCTCTATTTGTAAATGCCACAGATTCACACACATGCAAAAAAGGGCTTGATGTGTTTATTTCTCCTACTTTTGAAATAATATTTTATTACGTTCTTAAAAATGTTCCAAACCAGTTCACCTCCTAATCCATATGCTGTGTGAGTAGCACTTCTGTAAAAGGAGAATAATGTGTGACATTTGGACTGTTCTGTAGACAAACAGCTCTGAGACACAATTGGTGCTAGGAGCCAGAGAGCAAACCTAAGTAAAGGAGAGATTGTGCTAAAGGCTTGGGCTCATTCCTGCTTTTAACTGATGGCAGTATGGATGAATAACATTTTTCTCCAGGGCATATTCTAACTGCATGCAACAAATATGCATTGAATTCTACCCCTCATCAGCTAACCAATGTTACCGGCTTGTAAAAACACAACGATTATTAGCCAATTTAGAAATATCCTCATGGTAATTTCATTTCACTTATTATGCCTAATGGATAGCTAGATATTTGCATGAAGTGTGTGTGGCTTTTTGCCTGAATTGTTAATCAAGTGATTAAGTGGTAAGTGAAAGTAGTGTATCCAGATGACATTAATGCCGTTCCAGTCCTGCATGCCTCCTGAACCAGTCACAGCAAATTATCTATCTTAAACATACTTCTCTCCTAAGCTATGCATCTGTAAATCAAAGCAACTTTGGTAGAGGCAATCTATCATGCTAGGGCACCTTTCTTTACCACTGGCTTTTATACTGGTCTGACTACAACAGCTGGTTTCTTTTGTAGAAGTGAATGCAATGATGCCTACCGCCTATGACCACAGATACAGCCGACCCCTTCAGGCAGAAGAGCTTCTTCGGCTCAAGACTGAAATGTGTGCAGTAAGCTTGAAGTTTTAACTCTCACACAACTATTTAGTGACACTTTATTACTTCATTAGTTATTTTCTGTTGGTGTTGACCCCAGGGTGTAGGAGCACCTGCCAGCAGCTGTGACCTTTCATCCTTCCAGAGCCTTCACTTACAATAGTAGTGGATGACTTGAGCTGTCTGAGTCCTGGTCCAGCTCGCCTATACCCGTGTCTAACTTTTGGCATCCCTGTTAACTAGCATTGTCATGTGTGTGGTCACATACACTGGTGCATTTGACTAACCAGCCTGAGTCTGGTTCCGGGGCAAGCCGGGGTAAGGGTGGATGGACTACAGGATGAGGCATTGCCCTGAGGCTCAGTGCACGGTAAAGCAGGCCCACAAAAAGCTGCGGGTCCGTCAGCTGGGAGAAGAGTGTGGCCTTCATAGCACCATGAGACTGCAGCCCCCACGGGCAAGTGAAACGAGGTCCTCGGCCCACGGCTATGCCGCCTGAGGGGGGCAGGTAGGGGCGGCCATTGGGCTGATGAGGGGAGGGCCGTTAGACTGAGGTGAGCCGGGGGATTTGGCCAGGCGGCGGGCTGAGGAGGGGGCCAGCGGAGGGAGCCGCGTTGAGGGGAGCGGGCCCTCCCCGGCGAGCGCCGGGAAGGCGGGGGGGAGGGAGAGAGGGAGGGAAGGAGCGGGAGAGCCGGGAGAGCGGAGCAGGAGCTGCCTCAAATGCTTGAAATAATTCCGCTTCCGTTCAGAGCCGGGAGCAGCCTCCCACGGTTTCGGGGCCTCGGACCCGTCTCCTCCATCCCCGAGCGCCGGCTGGGCCATCATGGCAACTTCCCCTCAGAAGTCCCCTTCTTCCCCCAAGTCCCCCACCCCTAAATCTCCCCAGTCCAGAAAGAAAGATGACTCCTTTCTCGGCAAGCTCGGAGGCACGCTGGCGAGGAGGAAAAAAGCCAAAGAAGGTAAAAATTACAGGTTTGCACGTTTCCTGGGAGTTACCTTAAAATGGGGGGGGGGCGGGGGAGGAGACAGTGGGAGAGGAAAAGGCTCTGGGGAGCGGGAGGAAGGGGCTGACTGGGGAAGGACGCGTGGAGCGGGGTGGGCAGGCGAGCGGCGAGGGAGGAGCGCGCCGTGTCCCTGCGGCTTCGCCGGCTGCGGGCGGGGGCCGCGGCGCCGCTCCCCGGTGCCGCTCCCCGGTGTCGCTCCGCGGTGCCAGCACGTCACGGAGGGAAAACGCGGGAGACAGCTTCCGCAGCTGCTGAGCCCCCCGCACCGGGGCGGGCCCGCTGCACTGCGGGCCGGGAAGCGGCGGGGCGGGAAGCAGCGGGGCGGATGAGCGGTGCCCCCCGTGTGGAGTCACTGCTGAGCTCGTACCGCCCGACGCGGTTGGGACAGGACGAGCTGGCATGCCCGGGCTGCAGAAGGGTGGTGTTTCCCCGCCAAGGCTGAAGCGTTTCGGCGGCCTGCGATCTCGTCAGGCCTGCGGGCCCCAGTGCCTCGCAGCGCCGCTGAGCTGGGGAGGGCCCGCGGCTTGTCCTCGGCCGCGCCTAGCAGCCCGTCAGGAGCACTTGTCTTCTAAACTGTGGTGCAAAACCCCCAAAACTTGATGCTCAGATCTTCTTCGACTCATAATGTGTTGCTTTGTATTGGCCTACAGTGTGGTCAATACACAGTGCTCTGAGAAACTAGTGTGATGCACAAGACTGATGTTTGTAACAGGAATCAATCCTCAGAGGCTTAAAACATAGTTATTCTTGTGCTACGCAGAAAACTTTTGCCTCATGTCAATGGGCCTTTGAAGAACACTAAGCACAGACAAAGGTGTGTTTCTTTGTCTATGCATGTGAATTAATACCCACTCTACGGAATTTGCCTATTTAAAATCCCATGAGGCAGAGAACTGGAATTTAACCTAACTCATCCATCATTTCCCAGCTGATGTTAATTTAAATATGATGCAAACAGAGCCAAAATAATAGTCACTTCAAAATGTTCATTGCTTGCAAGCGCAAATAAGGGGTTTATGCTCGGCAGACTCTTGCTTTTCATATATTTATACATGAGTAATGGAACCAGGCACAGTATTTCAGAGTAGCATCAGTGCTGTGGAAAAAGATGATCTGACTTTGGCGAGTACAGCCCTCATTCTGTAACTATCACATCATCTTTCTGAGATGCATGGCCTTGCTTTTCAATTAAAATGCATGTTACACCATTGTACCCACATTATTTGGCATTTTGTGGTCATTGCAGATGGGCCAGAAGTTGATGAAATAGTAAATAATGACAAACTAAACTGGTTTATCACTTCATTTTAGGGTACTCATGAATATTAGCAGCATTGAGCTGGCAACAGTTGTCTGTGGTGACTATATTATAAGTATATTCAGGAATATTTAATTTTGCCTATTTGTAGATTTAGTATGCCCAATGTAATTTTTAAACCATGCTGTTTTCCTCAGTGACAGATGTCAAGTCACAAATCTCCAGGAAACTGTTAGAGTAAAAGTAACTGTTAGTTACTTTTATCCAGAATTTTGTAATCTTCCAAAAAGCTGTATTCTGTGAAATAATATTTCTTCTTGTTACCTTGATATCTGTATTTATTGACTACCACCTGTACCTGCCATTTCATTGTCTCGTCATGTTGATATTTACCCTTTTGAAATTTTGGAACAACATTAGTGTTGTCCTGGTCCTTTGTGTTTCCCAGTTTTCTGGAGTCTGTTTAGAAATTACAGTGGTTTGGTTTGGAGATTTTTATGTTTTTTTTTTTTAACTTGGTAATGAGTTTGTTATATGCTGGTGGAAGAAAAAGTATTTTATTCAATTCACCTTAACATCCTTTTGCGTGTGTTTGGCACGTTTCTTTAGTAGAAGCACATACAGAAATTAGGGTTAGGGTTTCTCTAGTGAGAAAATGATAAGATAATCCTAGAATATTTGATGACCTGTGTACAACTGTGAACTGTTGCATGCTAAAATTAGTGTAGTTTGAAGTAAGATTCCATCCCTTCCATTCTTGAAAAGCATTTAAAGACTGGGCCACCCCATTTATGCTGCTGGAAGATTCCAGCCCTGATCTGTCAGGAGTTAATGTGCATGCTGACCTCATTGTATTAGCAAAACCCAACCACAAATTAAATTGTAAGCTCCATAGAGTAGTCTGCATTGTGTATTAAATATATCTTTATACAAGTGAAAGGAGAGAACAGAATGACATCTTTTTTTAGATGGAGGGGGGTGTGTTGTGTTATCTGATGAATTTTTCATGGTAGGTTTGCTAAGGTCATACGTGATTATCCTTCTTGAATTTTCCTGGCCTAGCAATTATAGACACAGAAATGTCACTCCTCCTAATAGCTTACCTTAGTGGGGAATCTTAAGAATTGGCCTCTGACATACTAATAAATCTGACACATGTGGGAACGGAGAGCAAAGTTCAGAACTGCTTAAATTGCATAGGAGCAGATGGGAAGCAGCTTGGACCCATGAATTTGGTAGAGAACAATTGTACAGGCTCAGTCAGTTTTCCAGTTGATATGACATCAATTTCAGTAATTTGACTGCACTTGTGCCTTGTTTATTTGATGTTGATGGGCAGGAGGAGGAATGCATTTTCTTTTAGCTTCCACTTAGGATACTTCTTCTTTTCCTTTTGTTTGTCTTGTTTTGATTTAATTTTGGTATGTGAGGTCACAGTAAGCTGTATTCTCTGTATGCCTAAGTAAGAGTATGTTAACAGTGTAAGACATTATACATTCTGCTACTTCTTGATAATAGCCTTACGTTTGTCAGTCTTCGCTTTGTTGCCATCATGCATTTCACAGAATAAGATGAAATTACTACAAATGAAAAATACAAATTAAGAATAAATGTAGGGTTATGAGAGCTTTTCAGGTGTTTTAAGTACAATTCTTGTCTTTCTGGAGTCCATGACTAGAAGCTTTGCTGTGTGACTCGCCAACTGAGACATCATTCCTTGGTCTGGCTAGGGGCATTCTACTCGGAAAGAAATGTATTTCTTGGTATACAGGAAGTGTTCTGGTGAATTTTAATTGACATACTTGAATAGTTTTCTTTGGACCTGGTTCTGTAATTTCTTTTTGAGTAATGCACTACTGGTGCAAAGGGCTATTTTTTCATGCCAGTAGACTTTCTTGCTTGTCTGTTTCTCACATGAGAAGTTCTAGACTAGCTTAAATGCATTGCAGGCTTTTTCTTTCCTACTGCTCTACCTGATGCTGTATTTAAAATGCAGACAAAGCTGAAAGCAGAACTAATGCATGTCTTAGCATTGTATTTGCTAATACATAGTGCAAACAATGAAAATGGGCCACTGAAAGCTCATTTCATACCAGTGCTTTGAAGAGAGTGTATAGTGTGTTCTGTGGAAAGGAAATGGCACAGGGAGGGCTTCATAGTCACTGCTACATCAGTACTTCAGAGTTTCTCTCTTTCCCTGCAGTGTATCTAGAGCTTCTTGTGCCATCAGAATCACTGAACAGCTGGTTTTGATGTCCGACATGCTTTACCTCCAACCTCTGCCTATAGTGACAGAAATGTGTTTGCAATCTTTCCTCTGTATCCTGTATTGCTATTACCGTGCCCTGCCACAGGCTCATCACAGGCAGCTGTGTAAGCTGTTGCTGAACAAAACCTGTTAATACCACCACTGAAGTAATTATTGCCTTGGAGCAAGTTCTGTTCAGTAGATAAAATACTTCTGTTAAGTAGAGGAACATGAAAAGTGAAAAGAAAAAGAAGGAGAAGGCTCACAGGCTTTGTTTGTTGTCATTTCATTGCTGTGAGCCTTCTGAGCATATCTACAGTGTATTAAAGGAAAATAAACTACCCAAGCCATGCTGTGCTGGGTTTGTGCAGGTGGAAGAGTAACTACTGTAGCCTTTGATAGCTTTTGGATGTTTTTCCCTGCCTCTGTCTTCTCTTTTGACAAGTGTTGCTCTCTGTAATAATCAGAAACTTACAAGCACTGTTAGCTGTTATCTCTAAGACATGGTTAAGGATGTGGTGTTGTTTATATGTGGCTAAACAGAGTGTCAGTGCTAGGCACTGTTCTTTCACAAACAGTGTGAAGATTCCCTGCATGAAATAACTGCAACCTAGACCTCTTCATCTGTACATCTTGCATACTTTTCTGACTTTTTTTCCTCCTCTAATCTGCATTTTAACATGATTTCCAGCATTTCAGTTTTGGTAGGACTCATGATCTCATTTGGAATTTTAGCTAGTGCATTTTCTCTAGGATTTTAGTTTAAGGAGGCGTTTTCTTCTTTTTTTTTCTTTTCAGGTTATTGAGCCTATATCCAGAGGTATCCTGTCGTGGTAGAGCTGGGCGTCTCAGTTTCTGTTTTATGCGAATGTCTCCTAGGATGTGCAAAACATACATGGAGGTGTTAGCTCATATAGGATTGTAAAACATAGGATACATGAGATGCACTGGCAGTGTTGAAATGAACACAAAACGCAATACTGCCAAACTCTTCTCTGCCAAAGAGGAGGCAAAGGCACCTGTGGTGGTGTTTCACTGGAGGCAGGAGGACCCATGCATGCTGCAGGGGATGTGTATGAAGAGGTCATAGAGCAAGGTCCTCCTGCCTGTTCCCACAGGAGCACTTTAGTTGTTAAATACACCTGGTTGCTTTTGAACTAACCAAAGTGACAAAGAATTATTCTTTTCCCTCTGTGCATGTTAAGTTCTGAAACCTATTGTGATACAATGTTTTGAATGCGAGAAATATTTTTTTAAGGGGGGGATGGGGCTAAAAGCGGGCCTGGGTGGATTCTAGATGAAAAACAAAGTGTCTGCAGTGGCCCACATGGGAATGAATCATGTAGGCCATCAGAGATATTTCAGATTAAGAAATCATGAAATAAACATCATGAAGTCCATGGCTATTAGGAAGCTTATACCAAGGGAAAAAATTCTGTTGTTTTGCCTTTCCTTGTCTGTATTGTTAAGTACATATTTCTGCCAGGGGCCAGGACCCTGGGCTTTGAGCTGGGGTTCTGACCCAGTATAGCCATTAATTCTGTTGTTCTCTTGACTACTTGCATGTGGATATGGAGCCAGTGAATGCTGTTTTTTTGTGTATGACTTCCTAAAGCAGCCTTGAATTGCGTGGGCAAGTCAGCTGCTACAGAAGTATGCCTTTTATTTTTTGTGGTTTTCCCATTTGAGCAGTTTCTTCATTGTTTGAGCCTATAGGTTTCATACAGGATAAAACTGGACATGCATGAAATGGGTTAAAGAAAGGGGAGTGGTGAAGAGGAGCAGAGCAAAGGTCTGGCTGCAGAAAGCCATTGCTCTCTGAGGTGCTGCTGGGCTAGGAGGAAGGACTAGGCTGGAAGACAGGGGTAGGGAGGATGGCTGTCTCAAATGCAGTTTCCATCTTTTCCTCTCCTCTCTTCAGCAGCAGCTGCTCCCCTCTCCTTGTGCTGCATTGGTCATAGTGGTCACTGCTGGAGCTCTTTAGGGTCCTGGATGAAGGTGCTTGGTGGTTTGGCAGTGCTTGTTACTACAACAGTAGTAGTTGTGAGGAAGGGGTGGTGGCCACAAGCTGCCAGTTGGATTGCGCTGTCACAGAGACTTGACAAGTTTGCATTCCAGAGTTACTGAATAGATATGGTTGGAAGGAACCTCTGGAGATCATCTAACAATTCAGTTGTCTAATGGTTCAGGATATCAACTGAGGCAAGTGGACTGGTCTGGCTGATGAAACTTGTACCTCTAGCCAGGCATGATGATACCATGGAAGGAACTAAAAAACCAACTAGAGACCAGCTTGAACAGATGTACGTTTATTTCAGTTTTGGTGTTTGGTTTTTGTTTTTTTGTTTGTTTTTTTTTTTTATCCCCAGGTTTAACATACTTTATCCCTGATATTAGACTCATAAAAGCATGCATCCAGAGTTCAGTGTGAAGGTGAATATAACAAAGTGAAGCTGTAGAAGAGAGTAAATATGAAGTTCTCATTTTCATCCTTAGTAAAGTGAGCACACTGTCAAGAAAGAGGATCTGTGATTTTAGAACTCTAACATTTCCATTAGCATTTAAGTAATCTGCTCTGAAGGCAGGAGAAGACCAAAAGTCCAAGACTCTGACGAAGAGAGAAGTTCTCACTGGGTTTGATTACAGCTTGTGGGGCTCGACATCTTCTGAAACCCTACAGGTTAAAAGCAGCTTCCCATAAGTACAGGTCTGTGCTTTTGTGCATCTCTCTTGGACAGGATCTCTGGATATATCCTACTTTTTACTTTCTCTCTTTAATGCCTTCTGCGACTACTAAACCATGACCTCCCTGCAGACCAAATAGTTTAACCTGGGCTCTTTGTCTTTCTGCTGAGATTAAGATAAGGGCAGTCCAGTTCTTTTGTTACTTCACTGTATTTGAGATCAAGTGCTTCCTTTTAATTTAGTCCACAGAGTTCTGCAGTCTTTTTCAGCAGAATGCTGATGTTGCTGAAGGTGAAATCAGCAGTTGTAGGGCACAGTTCTATATGAAGTAAACGGAAAAGCAGTGTTTGAGGTATACCTAAAATATTGTTGCTTTTCCATCTGCTGCTTTTGTCCTCTTCCTTTTTCTCCCCACACCAGTTCCTATAAAAATATACTTGTATGTCTTAGCTAAACTGCAGCCAAAACCAAGAAGCAATGACTCTATTTCCCCCACCGATGAGCACTTTTACATGTCATGAAATAACTAATATTGAAAAGTAAAGGGGAGACCTTAGTGGTGGCCTTGGAAGTTCCAGGATAAAAGTTGGACTTGGTGGTCTTAAAGGTCTTTTCCAATGCAGTTGATTCTGTGATTCTGTGAAAGGACAGTTAACACTGCATTAGGTGCAGTCAGTGTGTTGTGCTGGAAGTAGTGTGATGCCATTTTGCATGAGAGGGTGAGCTGGAAGGCAGGATATTTTGCAGTGCTTCACATTTTCACTTACAGCTTTTCCAAATTCAGGGCTGGGGTGGGGCTGAAGGCTTAGCGTGCTCTGTGTGTGTCTTGTGCCTTCTGCAGTTGCAGTAGCTGTACTTTTTTGAGTGTGTAGTTGTACTCTGAGCCTTGCTCTTTATATGTGTCATCATGCGTTTTCTGTTTGGTGTGCTAGTTCTTGTTAATAGATAACATCACTTGGTTTGGATACCCTTGTACCTCTCGGGATTGGGTATGTATATGTGTGTTGAGTGTACCAGTGAGTTAATTCACATTGGTGACCAGACTAAAACACAAACAAAAGATGGCTTGGACCAAAAGCAAAATCAGATCAGCAGCCTTATGTGATTCCTTTGCCTACCGGGCAAGTACTCCTTGACAACCTGTGATAGGCCAGAGAATTCCAAGGGCCAGAAAAAAAAGAAAACCTGGGATGTGACTGGTCAAGAGTGAATTGTGTTGGCAGAGCTGTATTAGGAAGATTAGCCACCATCTGTTCACCCAAATCCTGCACCTGGCTCTAGAATGTGCCACTGTTCAACCAAGTGATGACCTTACTCAAAATATAAAGAATTGCAGGATTAAGTAACAAGGCTCTACAGTTTCCCAACTGTTCTGCTTTCCTTTTAGTTTTGTAGTAGTCCCTGTGAAATAATTGCAAGTGGTGCTATAAAACATTCTTGTCATATATGTAGATTTAATGCAGAGTTAAAGGGAGCATGTTGGTCATGAGTTAGCAGTACTGCTCTTCTCTTAGTCCTTGCACTTCTCTTCCTGACTTCTTGATGTTTGTGTTACACACCACATAGTATACCATAGTTGACAATATTTTACTCATCTTGTATTTCTTACATCATTATTTTTGCAGACAAAACCACCTGGAATATTTATTTCTGTGAATCATTCTTGACAGCTGTAGTCATCGTTAAGTCCTTTCAGCTTCTCTGATTCCTGCTTACCACAGAGCTGATTCTGTTCATTTCCCTTCCTGTGAAGCGATTGGGCAGTCTATGGCACTGACCCATTGGTGGGTGAGGTTAACCTTTATTCGTAGTGAAACCTATGAAGTTCCACTTGGAAAAAGGGACTTTATTCAGAGTGGTAAGAGAGGGGGTACAACAATTGTCAGTGACCACTGCTCCCCTTCAAAAGCTCTAAGCAGAGACTGCAGGGCGTAGTATATTGAGGAGCAGCTGTTCATTTCCAGACTGGTTGAGATTTCCCAGACATAAAAATACAATCTTACACTGCAAAAGCTTTGAAAGCATCAAAAATCCTAAATGTATCCTACACATTTCAATTTCCTCAATGTTTCTTCAATATAAGGCTCATATTTTTTTAATGGAACGTGTGGTCACAAGAAGAAAATTCTGCACCCTGGCTTTGGTATTTGTACTGCAGTCTTGAATCTCTTTTTGCCTGCCTTTGCATGCAGAAGTGCTCTGATTGGAGCTGGCTTCTTGTGTACTGCTGTAGCCACCAAAGCCAAGCAATTAATTCAGATGAAGGCGACTAGAAACAGACTGCAGAAAGCAAGTGGCAAAATAATATTTTTCCTGCTTTATTTCTGTATTATCCTTTGAAGATAACCAGCTTTTCTACTAGCCATGTTTCTTTGGTCATTTTCATGTGATGCTTTTCTGTATTCATGTTTACTAAAGCTAGACAAAGCTCCATGTTACAGGTGCCATTCCATCCCAACATTGCTCTTTTCAGATAGTGTGCAGGTAGTGACTCCTGGTTTCCCTTATGCTAGGACTTAATACTCCAGCTTCTCATGTACTGCAGAGGAAAAATACAAGTTGCTTCTCCTGATCTGGCTGTGAGCTTTCTGGCACGGTGCTAACCTGCCAGTTGTACCTGCTGTTCTTTAGCTCATAATTGATTGTTTCGCTGGAAATGCAGACAGTCAAAGATTTGGGTGTTAGACAGTTACAGGGCTATGGTGGTGACCACCTTTATGACCAGCAAACAAGCAGGCATCATGCTTTGCAAACAGGTAGGCAGGGGTACAGGCAGCCTGGAGAGCATGTGCGCAGCAAGGGTAGATGTTAAGGTCAGAATTTCTCAGACAAGAATGTCTAAATTGCTGTGCCCTACTTATCCAACTATGAACTGGATTAATGAAAGGGAGAGTTTTGACAGAGAAGTACTTTAGGTACATTTAGTGGGAGAAGAGATGTTTTCTTTTGTATCTGTACAGGTGGTCCTTTTGAAGTGAGCCAAAATAACCTTCCTCACCTGGGTAGCGGCCTGAATAGGTTGGCAGGATGTGAGTCTGTTTTTAGCATGTTCAAAGAAAAGCTGTAACAGTTTGCCAGTGTACAGTATCTTATTTCTTTTTTCTTGAGTTTCTTCCTTGGCCATCGAGTTAGGCTGAGGCCTAATAATTTTTTTTTCTTTTAACCGTAGGCAGTTCTAAAGCAGAAAACTATTAATACTGAAATATTGGCTTAGAAGAACACTAATGCACAGGGGATTCTAGAGCAAATGAGGCAATGCTGTCAATGGTTCAGATTGTTCTTAATTGCAATAATGGCATTATAGGAGCTGCAGTTGCTGTCGGGCACAAAAGAAGATAATGATAATGTCAGAGTGCTTGAAGTAAATGCAGTATAATGTATTGCAGTACTGGATTCAAAAGATGATATGCCTAACTTGTCATCAGAGTCGATGAAGAAGAAGAATGGTAAAAGGCCAGAACAGGTTTTGTTGTAACTAAGTCGTTTATGGGTTTGGGTTTTGTGGGTTATCATTTGTGGCCTATGCTTTCAGGCTTTAGAAGAAATGTCAGGTCTCGTGTGTTTAAATGAATGTGTATTAATTTTACTGCAGGGTGTGATCACATCTGTCCTCCCCACTCGGAAAATAGAAAATCACTCTTGCTTTGAGAAGGAAAGGAAATATGTATTGTACTCTCATACCCTCAACCTATTAGATACTGATCTTGTTAGAATAAAAGAATATGAATATGGTAAATCTGGCATAGATTTGACCCAGTAGCCTCTGGAAATGCATCCAGATCTATTTGATGTATATGATCCCTATTTTATAATGAGACACACAAAAAAAATTCAGCTCTGAGTTTTGGGAATGCTTCAAAGCTGGACTTAAATTTTATGGCTAGAGGCCAAATCTGAACTAGCACTTGTAAACATTTTTAAGGCTGTGTGCTGTGCTCTCAAATTCATCACTGCAGAGGAAGAGATCTTACTGGTTTCCTACAAAATAAAACATGCAGTGAAGCAGCTTATGGTTTCTGATTCTTGTCACTGCTTTGTTATAATTCTCAATTACAGGTAAGAACAGAAAAGAAACTGGAAAATAGTGGTGGTGTTCCTCATTATACCACGAGTGTTCAAAGGGACTTAGTGCCTTGCATATTTCCTAAAAACTCATTGCAGTGGTGCATTAGATTGGAAAAAAATAATCAGCATCGAGTTGATTTGCATCGTTATTATTTTGTTCATGTTTAACTGACTCAAAACACTTATTCACAAATGAAGCAATTTATATAGAATCCAAATAAATACGTTTTAGGAGTTTTCACGTGCACAGAATGCCTATATGTAAATACAAATTTTCCTGGACAGAAGGGTGCAGGTACTCTATAGGGCACAAGGTGGCTCCAGTTGACGAGGAAAGCTGGCGTGAGCCGAAAGTGCCAGGAATTGGTTCGCGGGAGTCAGAAGTGTGTCAGGATGGAGCTCAGTCTTTCGCTGCAGGTCTGGTATTTTGAATATCAACAGAATCTTTGGAAGAAGGCTGTGTCTAATCTTAGAGCTGGACTAGTAAATTTTGGTTGCATTTTGTGTCTCATACTTAATTTTTGAAGGAATTATCCCAGTGGATTTTATTACATGTTCTTAGCTAAGTTGCTTGTGTCCAAGTAAAAGGTGCAGAACAGCATTCACAGGGTGAGCTGTGAAGAAAACAGAGTCGGTGTGTACACTAGGAGCAGAAATGTAAAGCCAGGCAGAGGATAAAATGGTGATTCAGAGGTTCATGAGAAAATTTTAATGACTTGCTTGATAAAAGCCTTAATGAGTAGAGGAGAGAACAAACTAAGTTGATGAGAAAATCCCATATTATGACTAAACTTAATAAAAAATAATTTGTCTGTTGTTGGTCTTGGACTCTGTGACAACATCATTTTTGTTTTCAGAGTCTTAGAAGTGAATTACTTGTCCATTTCTATTTCCAGCATCATAATAGTTGCTAATAGTCAGCCATTAGTCAGCCGTTACACAGCACACCTTCATCTGAGCATTTCTAAACACCTGAGAATTTTGAGTGAGGACAGAAAAGGAGAAATGTTTGGTCTATCCATACCATCTACCTGGGCAACTGAGGCTGAGAAAGGCAAATTGAGCTGCAAGGTAAGAAGTGGAAAATAGCAGTGGTCTCCTAATTTCATCATTTAGTCTTGCACCATTAGACAGCAGTTTGTGCCAGTCACAGTTTTTGTTGTTCGGGGGTTTTTTTTAACTCTGTTGTATGTCTTGATATGGTTTGGATTTTCACAGGAAACTGAACTTCAAACTTCTTTGGTTTGTTTTTTTTTGTTTGTTTGTTTGTGTGACATAGGAAGAAGTTTTGTGGGGTTTGCACTTTTTAATTTGCTTTACATACTGTTGCAGCAGGCATTATATTAGATTAACATGTGAAGAACTAGCATTTCTTGACGTTATCTTTGTCTCTGAGGAGGATTTGGTTAAGAGGTTTTAAGCTTTTCTATTAAATAAGATTTTTTCTTGAAGTAATGTCAGGTGTTAAAACAAATCCATAAATCTAACTTTGCCACATTATTTATTTTAAGTCTTGAAACTTGCAGTTTTCCTCTCTAACACTTAATGTTAAATACAGCAGAATGGATTAGGTACAAGTCCTATGTAGAGTTAATATTAAAAATAGGATAGTATAAAGCACCATTTTGATTTAGGTTTTCTGTATTTTTTCAGTTTTACAAATGGATTTTATCAAAAGTTAACTGTGGACATGATTACAATTAGTAACTCCCCATAGTAGATCTAATCCCTTTGTTCTTTATTCAGACAGGACGCCCATTAAGGTCAAAGAAAGTTTTGACTGAATAAGGAATACAACAACTGGCTCTAGTTTTAGTACATATAGGGCCAGATTGTGGGTCACGGCCAGCTTAAAAGTGTACAGCTCCAGTGATTCCAGATCTTGTGCATCATAGGCAGATTCTTCACACTGTTATGACAGTACTTTATTAACATGTCAAATACAGAAGAGAAAAACCGACAATTTTATGGCGGTTCAGATTCTTATTAATGTGTCTTAATATTTTGTGTTTCTGAGCTGAAATTATGCAAATATGCCTTCAAAAATATTTCCCTGTTTTCATGAGGGAGTGAAGAAAATAGAAGTAATCAAAAATTGGATTTAAATACTCAAATAGTTTGGCCAATTAATAAATCTGCAGTCGCAGAATAGAAGGTCTGTGGGCTGGAGCTGGCTCTTAACTTAATGTTAACTTACATTTAATTAGCCAGACCAGATGGAAGCTGGCTAAGCTTCGCATGAAGGCTTGTGGGAAAAAGGCATAATCTTCCATTTTGTCAAAGGAACTAATACCACAGATTAAAGGTCGGTGTTCTTTTCAGAATTTAAAGAGTGGATGCATAGTGGCTGACAGCAAGAATCAGCAAGGGCACTAACAAATTAGCTTAACCCCTAGATGACTAGTAAACCAGCTCTGCTTCATTTGATTCCCCAGTTAAACCATCAGTCTTTAGTTTCAATAATAAATCCCAGAGAGATAAAAATGCCTGTAGATTTTATTCTTTTGTCAGGCAAGTAAAGTTATATGTAGGCACTTATTATGGATAGAGAGATGAAGCTCTGGGAAAGGTTTTCTTACTCAATTGAGTAAAAACTCATGCCGTTCAGATGCTAAGCACTTGGGATCAGTCTGACAAACTGCTTAATTCCATGCTTAACAATAAGCATGCAAGTAGACAAGTCAAGTAGACAAGTCAAGAAACCATTCATGTGCTCAAAGAGGTGCATACATGGATCAAGTCAGAGTGCACAGAGCTTAAGAACTAAATCAGGCACGTACTATGTTCAGGCTTGAAAATGCAGTAGAGAAAGTGAGAACTGGATCTGCCTGACTGTAAGAACTTGGAGTTTTAAAAAAGGGAAAATTAGAGAACTAATTTTTTTTTTTTTTAGTTAGGATTAGTTGTTTTGGTTTTTTGGGTTTTTTTTTTGTTTGTTTTTTTTTGTTTGTTTTTTTTAAAAAGGGTTAGGTTTATGGTAATTGAGCATTTAAACAGTCTTTGGGGATACTTCCAAGTGGATTCAGCAAGGTAGCAGAGAGGTTTTTCTGAAGTGGAAAATAATAACTTCCATACTGAGAAAATAAGGCAAACATATTGCCATGAAATGTCAAATGCCACACTGCTTGTGCTGAAAGTAAGGTAACCCTGTACAGTAGGTAATAATTATTACAACTTTGGTCTGACATCTTCGCATATTTTATTTACAGTGGAAATACTTTGTGCAGAGCAGTTTGGGAAAGAAAGCTGGGAAATAAGCACCTGGTTTTGAATCAGGTTTATCTCTGTTCCTATCCGGCAACAAAGAATTAGACATCTGGTGGACTTTACCAGCTGAGATGCAGGCCTCTGTAGACCTGGTAGGTGTCTTTTGGACACTCAAATACATGTTTAATCTAGGTGCCCAAATAGCTACTTAAGTTCCCACAATGTCTACTTTGCTGTTTCAATGTATTTTTAAACATTTGAAAACAAACCTTTCAGAGGATTCTGGAGCTTGCTTCTATTTATTTGTAAACTTTTTTGCTACTATTTTGTTGCATCTAAACTTTCCTGTGGTGGCCAAAAACCCACTACTATTTGACGATTGTATCACTTAAGTAAGATTATTTGAATGAGATTGGGTCAGTTCTGACAGAGTTGAGTATCTTGTGAATCTCAGTTAATAATCTGTGCTTGCTGACAGTCCCAGGAGAGAGGACTTGGAAACTGAATGAACCTGAAAACTGCAGCCTATTTATGATTGCCTTGTGTGGATCGAGAGTTGATACGCTGTGCTGCTGTTTGGCATTTTTAGTGTGGTTAAAAACTTCAGCCCCACACCTTGCAAGGTGCACAAAGAAATTAATTTTAGGGGAAAACTTTCCTACTGAATTAGTTGAACTGGAGCACGTATGTATTTGGAATCTTACCAAATGCTTTGAAAGCTGTATTCACATATATGTGTGTATGCCGATGCTTCCGTTTCTTTTCTCATTTTTTAAGAAATTATATACTGGGGATAGAAGAATAATATTTTTACTAGTCACCATTTGCTAGACTACTTTTATCTGCAGTTACCAAATGGTGGCATTGGAGATACCACAGTTATTTCCCAATTTGAGTTACTGACATATTTCAGATACCACTTGGTGACAAAGTATTTGAAGGGAACAG
Source organism: Agapornis roseicollis (assembly GCA_002631895.1). NCBI lineage: Eukaryota > Metazoa > Chordata > Aves > Psittaciformes > Psittacidae > Agapornis > Agapornis roseicollis. The sequence continues at coordinate 68,824 of NDXB01002328.1, read as the reverse complement.
TATATTTAAATACAATTGTAGTTGCAAGTGATGGAATTAGCATTTACTTATCCCGTGGCTCACTTCAATCATTGTAAAACCAGAGGAGTATAGTAGTAGGTAATGCACTTTGGGGAGAAGTGTAAGTAGTATGTCAGACAAAACTAAACACTCTGCATCTAAACCAGCTTCTGGGTTTTGGTAAATACCCACCACCTCATATGGAGAGCATAGTACAGCCAAGTGGGATTTGTCCCAACAAGTACATTTGAAGAGAAGAACTTTTAGGAACAAAGTCATTCATTTACCTTTGATAAGTGTGTCAGGCATTTTTAGGTGGGGATCACATTCAGTTTTTTAGGGGCATGAGTACAAATTCTACTTGTATTAAACTCTGTTACAAAAACCACTGTTGAAATTGGAAGAGTTTGGGAGCTGCCCTTTTTATGGAAGTACTGTGCAGTATGGAACTTGCCAAAAACTAATGGATTGTTTGCAGGAAATTAGAAGTTAAAGTACATGAGTCAGTCTGCTTCAAGGATGAACAGTTTCCTCTGAATTTAAGTAATGAATGCCAAGACCTAGAGACAGTACAATCAGCTGTAACAGTTTTCTTCAGTTGTTTCATGCAGGCACTGTAAAGGATTCTAAGTTCAGCAGAGTTCTTTTAGTTTGTCAGGCTTTAAAAGAGTTAGCATATATTGTTACTGTCATTAAAACCTTTGCAGAAGAAGCAGTAATGCAAGGACTTTTATTTTTTTGCTTCAAAGCAATTACTACAGAGTATGGGCTAGAATGTGCAGTTTCAAGGGTTTCATCTGCAGAAAACAACCATTCAATTTGTAACATCAGTCTCCAGAAAAAGAGAGCATGGTTGCTTTATTCACAAGTGATGTATGTTAGTTTCACACTTTCTTTTCAAAGATACAAGAAAAAAACCCCTGGTGTGTACAAGGATTTTGATACATTTATTGAAATATGCCTAACAGATAAAAGACAAAGTAATTCTTAATAGTTTTGGCTTGTACCACATCCTATACCCAGAGCATATTTGTGCAATACTGCATTTTACCAGGGTACTAAGCGAATGTAACTCTTTGTAGGAAAATCCAAGAAAAGAATGAGGTGTTCCTGTATATGCATGTGGCTCAGACTTCCTCTAATGCGACTTACTTGCTTGATGTTTGTGTGTGTAAAGGGTGGTTGAGGGCATGCATGGCTTTGTAGATTCTTTACTCAATTCTTTGAGCAGCAGGTGTGCTGCTCCCCAGTTTGTACCAATAGCTGAATCTTCTGAGCATTTCTGAGTTGGAGAGAATAACTGTGTGTACCAGAACCTTGTGACTTTAGGTTTTTACAGGCAGTGTGATGGGGAGGGGGGGGGGGATAATGTGTCTCCATTCATAATTGCTCGTGACAGTCTCACTGCTGAGCTACAAAGATTGCTATGTGCCTGGAGTTACAGAACTACAGAATGGCTGAGGTTGGAAGAAACCTCTGGAGGTCATCTGGTCCAGCACTCCTGCCCAAGTAGGGCCAACTAGAGCCAGCTTAACCACATGGCTTTTAAATATGTCCAAGGACTGGGACTCTGTCTGGGAAATCTGTGCTAGTGCTTGGTCACTCTCATGGTAAAAATGTTTTTCCTGATGGAGATGGAATCTTACGTGTTTTAGTTTGTGCCTGTTTTCTCTGGTCTTATCAATGGGCCTCCTGAAAAGAGTCTTGTTCTGCCTTTTTTACAACCTCGCTTGAGATACTTGCGCACATAGATGAGATCCTTGAACCTTCTATTCTCTAGGTTAAACATTCCCAGCTCTCTTGGCCTTTCCTAATGAGAGTTACTTCAGGCTGTTAATCTCTGTGGCCCTTCACTGGACCCAATGTATCTCTTGTACAGGAGCACCCAGAACTGTGCACAGTACTGCAGGTGTGTGAAAGCGCAAATGCAAAGCTCTCCCCAGTGTCCTCACTGCTTTTCCACCATGCACAGCATCCATGCAGCTCTTCAGGGGTAGCTTGGCCTGGAGCATGGACATGAGGTTTTGAGAAAATTTGAGTATATTGCCATATGAGATTCATAGGAAGTTGGCCACATGTTTCTTGGTGAGATTTAGTCTGAGTAAGCTTAAAGTTAATTGGAAGGAGCAATTAACCACTTTCTCAAATAGAGAATAGTCCTGGATCAGGAGAAAATAGTTTCTAATTTTTCTTTTCTCTTTTTCCCCTTCTTCCTTCTTTTTTCTTCAGTTAGATGGAAACATGACTGATGTTTTCAAAGCCAACTAGAGCGTTTGCTTACTCAATATAACATTCTGTTGCCAAGTCTACTGTTTGGCTCTGAAAATCCCACCCTGAATGTGCCCACCTAATGCACTCATCCTAAATAATGGCTACAGAATCAGCTGTATTAATTTACATACATGGACCCCGGTGCAATATCTGTTCCCTTTACACCAAAAAGATAAGTATTTCCTCTGGGTGTGTCGTTGGAGAAGACCATCTAAAGGCTCCAGAGGAACCTTACAGTTTCAGGTCTCGAAAGAAAAGCTGAATTACACTATTTGGTATAATTATCTGACCCTTTTCTCATGTTTATAATCTAAATAGGAATGTTAGGTTTCAATTTCTTTTTTTAATTTAATATTTCACTTATTAAGCATTTTTTATAAATGCTTATATCTCTTATATCTGCTATTTAACATGAAAAAAGGCAAACAAAGGCCCACTCTGCTTAGCACTTTCCTGGCCATAGATATACAGATGTAGACCAGTATGGAACAGATATGATGGCTTTTCATAGTGCTCTGCCAGCCTCCAACAATTTGTCTTTGGCAACTCTTTCTATGTACATTTACTAAACCTGTCTCTCAGTATTTTCTTGAGTGAGTTTTCCCATTTGGCCTCTGATCATGTGATGTTTTTGGTACCTTTCGGCACAGGTTCCTGCATTAGGTTTGGATATTTAATTATTGTGTGCCTCAGTTCCAGGTATGTGAAATGAAACACTGACAGGGATTCAATTTGGGAGACCGTTTGAGCTTTCTAGATGAGAAATGTTAAGGGTTATTAAGTGTGAATATGGTGAAAGGCTTAACAGACAGGTGTGGCTTAAAGAAATGGTTTGAAATCCAGTAATTTAGTTCTAGGTTTAATTGAAAGTTGTAATCCCAGCAATTGCTGACAATGTCTTCTAGGATTTAAATCTAACACACTGAAGCGTGTAATTTAAGGCTTTACAGAACAGTGTTAGTGCATATACGCTTATCACTCAGCACGTGTTAGTATTATTCCTGTGGAATGCTCTTAATTAAAATCCAGTAGTTGCATACAGCGCATTTGATGCTTACTATCATGAGTGCTCAGTACGCAGAGAAGCAAATTTAAAATAGCAATCATTTTTCTCAGACGTACAATGTAATTGGCAGACACTTTTGAAAATGATGTAACCATTACCATACAGGGGGGTTTGACAAGAAATTCCTCATTGATCAAATGATTTCTGTTTTCCTTTTCCAAATCCTAGTACTAACTTTAGTATGAGGAAAGGGTCTTTAAGTTTATACATGAGAAAACAGGATGCTTTTGCAGCAGAAGAGCCACTAGGGCATGTCTAGTTTACGCATTGTACTCTGACATCTCATACTTGAAAGCTCCATGTATTTTAAAGGAGTTACACCCAGAAAGTCTCTTGATAAAGTNTTCTATAGATAGGTCTTAATTACACTCTTTATTCACTCCATGAAGTTTCCCTCTCTTGATCTTCCTTCTTGTGTTTTAGAGACCTTTAATATTTATCCTTCCTTTCAAGAGGATAACTGTGCACAGGTCTATCTTTTGGAAAGTCTTATCTTTAATATTTTTGCCCCCCCCCCCCCCTTTTTTTTTTCTTCACAAGGGGAGGCACACACACACCGAAATCAGTGTTTTGTGATATAACATTGCATCTTTCTAAAACTGTATGTTGGGATTGGTTTTCTTGGCTGGCGTAGTGGGTGCTCAGTAGATAGGGTTAATTGTTTCAATGTGAGCAGCCGACATTTTAAATATGAATTCTAACTTTTTGACCACATTAATTACAAAGCTGCCTGACCTATCTTGCTTACTGTAACACTGCTGCTTCTTTTTAATTGATGAGTCATGAGCACATATTAAATACAGTTTCTTTAAAAAATAAAAAAAGCCCTGCTTGCATTTTAAACAGTTTTTGTAAGCTAAGAATTTAGCATACGTATGCAGTGGGCTTATGATATAATAGCTTCAATGAAAATTGGATCAAAATTAGAGTAGACTTTGAAAAAGGGTTGTATGCACATGTTTCTGGGAGTGGCTGGAAGAACTTACTGTAGGGGAAGGTTCAGTCATGTGTGCACTCTACCTAGAGACCAGACAGGGTGATGTTTCTTGTTAAAGCAAGATGCAGAATTTAAAGCAAGGAAGCAGTGAATATGAAAATTAATCTCAGTGTTTACCCAAGAAGAAAACATCCAACTATGTTCTAATTAATTTTCTTTGCTTTGCCTTCCAAAAATATTTTTAGAAATTAAATAAAAAACATTAAAGTATTTCAACAAACCAGTTGGTTGGTTTTTAGTTGTTTTTTTTTAATGCAACTAGAACTTTTTTGGAGAAAACCCCACTTCTTGAGGACCAAACCCCTGCCCTCTGTTCCTGCCAGCACTGATGGGGCTGCAGAGCTGTTTATCCGACTCTGTGCAGAATAATCACAGAGTTAGAGCTGGGAGAAGGCAGAACAAAGACCAAAGACAAGATTTAATTCTGTCTGTTGTTTAGTTCAAAACCAAATGTGTTTTGAAGATCGTAGCCTTTTAAATGTTTAAGTGTATTTAAGTCCTGGATGTTGGTGGAGCTGTTTTGCTTCACAGCGTGGTATGTGTTGCCGCCTTGTATTTCAGAGCACTAAACAGGACTGCAGTGAATCCTGGCAGTGCCATCCGTGGTGGGTGGGGAAACTGAGGTACGGAGCTATGGCGCATGGGGTACAGCCAGCTCCAATGCTTCCTCTGCTCTTTGGGCTTTCTGGATCACTCTTTTCTCCCTGCTGACTTGCCCTCTTGCTGATTATCTTGTTCCTTTGTTGCTGTAGCAGAGACCAACCACTTGTTAATTTATCTAACAGATAAGAAATTCTGGGCACAATTAGCAAAGGCCTTTGGTTGCATTCACCCTTATCCCTCCCTGCTCCATTCTCTTCTAATTCGTGGTGACCCTTCTTTGACTTTTATTACCTCTTAAGAAGTGGCAGGACCAGGCTGTTAAGTTAGAGTGAATTATGAAATACTTAACCCTCTTGTCTCCCTTTCGAAACGCCAGCCCCACGCAGCCCTTACACACAGAGGCTTCTCGCGGAAAATTTGAGAGGGGGTTTTTATGTAGAAAAATGTGACATGTAAGTTTTTGTCTTCAGCCTGGATCGTGGCATGTGGAAGATACAAGAGGGGTAGAACCGAAAAATTAATCTCCTCCTGCTCAGAGTCCCTTGTGTTTCCAGGAGCTCTTTCTTTTGCCATTTTAAAATGCATTTTGGATACAAAGTTCCACTGCAGGGCTCCAAACTTTATTCAAGGAGTTAAAAGTCTGGAGCTGTGCTTGATGAGCCAGATGGTCTTTAACAGTAACATTGTTCATATTGTTTAGATTATCCTGTTGCAAGTACAGTGCCTCGTTTACCTTTTATGGAAGAAAGTGTGGAAAATTGACCACAGATGTAAGTAACCAAGAATGATGGCTGAGGCAATTCTTACCAGGCCTCCCTCTCTAACACGCCTGATCCTGCAGATAAAAATAAATAGAGAAATGTGAGGCAGCATGAGAAATATCTAGTGTTACCTATTTAAGTGTTTAATTTGAGCTCTGTGAGCTACTAAAATCTTTATTTTCTTAGACTGAGATTTCTTCATATTGAACTGGTTTCAGTCTCTCAGTGTAGGCAGCCTGAATGTAGATTTTTATCCAGGTACTAAATAGCACATCGTTATATATTTTTTTCCATCCTGGTTGAAAAAAGGGGGGGTGGTAGGAAGCCAACTACACTGACCTCAAACACAGTTTATGGTCCAAAAAATCTTCATGAGAAGATTGATACTCATTTTGTGCTGTAATGAGAAAGCACAATCTCCCCATTAATATTGATTTGATTGGTATCAGAAGCTAAGGCTGTACTAAATTAATTAGAGGTAGCTCATTGTTACTCCTAATGATGGGCTGCTGAGTTTATGAAGCATCTTGTAAGACAGTTCCAGATGGAAATAAACTTTTTTAGACAGGTATCTCTTTTGTGCAGTATGTGGAATTGGAAGGCTTGGTGCTTAAACAGAACAAAGAGAAAATGCTGCAAATGAAAGCAGTAAAGCCCTTGTTTTATAAAGTCCTTTTTGTCTCCTATCACTTTTCTTTCTCTCCCTCATTTCCTCCCTCTTATTAGGAGCTGCTGTCAAACTGCATTTACTTGTGGCAAGTGGTTCCCTTCGGAGCCTCTAAGCTGATACCACTGCATTTGCATGCAGGTGCTGCTCTGGTGGAGGACAGCCTCTCTCCTGCCCTTTCCCCCCTGCCCTGGCAAAGCAAAGAGAGCTGTAATTATAAACCAACAGGTTTACTGTGTGAGGGTCCAGAAACTGGAAATCTCCTGTTCATCAACATGGATTGGCTTGTTGGTACTTTTTAACGAGGTGGTAGATTTCTTTGTTAAAGGCAACATCTTTCCTTTATTACACTAAGCCTTGAGTGATCCAGCAAATAATTTTCTTTTGCCTGTGCAGTGCTTTTGAACTTACTTCAGACAGCATTGATTTCTAGAAACATAGGCTATCAGATTCTCATTCTAATATGTTATAAAGACTTTTTTAAAGATTGTCAGGGAAAAGTGTTCTATAGGAATCGCAGGAGGCTGGCGATTATGCTGAGAACTATGCATTATAGGATAGAATGTGAAATCAGCAGTTAACATGGGAAACAGGCTTCTAAGGCAAAGTTCAGACAGTCAATTTAAGGTGACACTAAGTGGGACAAGAGAGAGTTAATAGTCCTTCTCCTATTTTTAATACCTGCATTCAAAGTTTGATAAATTGGACTGGCAGCTTTGGACACTGTTTTTCATCATTTAACTTCCAGTTCTGATCCCTGCAGGGTCTGGAAAGCAAGATCTATTGGACTTGCTGGCTCTGGCCCTTTGCCTCCAGTTGTAGGGTGGAGAAGGGGGAAGCCAGGAAAGCACAGGTGGGGAGGAAGTGGCAGCAGCAGCAGAAGCAACAGAGTAGAATAGTGAAGAGGTGACAGCAAACAAGGGCCTTGGAGGGGATGGACAAGGTCACAGGAGTATTCAGGAGGTGACCAGCTTGAATCAGGATGAAGTGTGTGAGAGGAGAGTGATGCTCTGGCGAGTGGGTGAAGCTTAAACAAGGTGAAGGGCTGGTGCTGAAATGGGCTAAGCTTGTGTCTGGGGGCCAGCAGACCTTTAGTGCTAATCCTGGTTCTGTTCTGAGAATGCATGCAAATTCTCTTTTTCTGTCTGTTCTCTTATCCCTAAAATAGTGATAATGACAGTCATTATCTGCATCAAAGTGGTGTCATGAGGCTTAAAGTGCCACTGTAGTTCTTGGAACAGCAGAGATGTGTTGACCTTTGGTTATGCCCCCAGTCGGTAAGTGGTTACCTAAGTGACAAATCAAAGTTTTGCTTTCTTTTCCTGTTAACACTGTAGGGCAACCAGAGCTATGGAAAAGGTTTTGAACACCATCCTGGCTACTACAGTAGACTTCTTAACAGCAATTGGGCTGCACAAACAACAAAGGGCAGGATTTGCCTGACTTGCCTTGTTGCACTAATGAAAATGGAAACATTTGAGGAAAACCAGAAGCTTTCAGATCCTTGATTGTATCTGGAGGCCTAACAGAGAAACTAGGATTAACTTGTTCACAGATGTAGCATTTTGCAACAGAGTTCTAAAACTGATCCAGATCTGCAAGAGATCAGGTTTTATGCCTGAGTTGATCATTCAGCAGGGGAGCCTCACCTGCTTTTTAACTCATTCAGACTAGAAAGAAATACTAAGATCAATTAAAGTTTTGATTGTTTCAGAAAATATATGTAAAGCAAGGATTTCCAAGGATGAACACAGATTTCCATCTAGATTGAGCTGCCAACATATGACTCACGAGACCCCAAAGATTGCCCATGAGGTAAGGCGGAACGATTGATCACTGTTAGTACTCTATAGAGAAATAAGATGGAGACATTCTCAATTATCTGGACAGGACCAGTTGAAGAGAGCGTACAGGAAGAACAACAGTGCCACACAATACAGTCAAAACTCTGGTGTGTGAGATGCTTTGCTTCTGCTGTTGTGAAATATCCTGAAGAAGCATGTGCTGAAGATACAGAACCCTATAGAATTTAACTGTAGAGATAGATTTGTACACTTTTACTCAATGAAGGGATTATTTGTTAAATTTTACAGGAAGAAGAAAAAGAGTGTTTGATTAGTTGCAGCTAACCAATATGCTAATTTATAACTTGGTCTCTAGAGGATAAAGTCAATTTACCTATATCTAGATCTGTATTGTGGTTCTTAACAGGCTTACATCACAAAGGAAACAAATGATCTTTGTCAAGTCAGTGAGATGTTCCTTGTAATTTTTCAGGTGTTGCAGTACAAGTCAAATAGACTATAGAAAATACAGGTTAGTGGACCCAAACCCCAGCTAATAATGTTTAGAGAAACTGAAAAGTAGCCTCTTCTGCTACCTGTCTTCAAAGCAGACCATGAATTCAAGTAGAGACCTGTAAGACACACAGGGAAGTGTTAGGTCACCTAGATACTGACCGTCAGATTGCTCCTTGAATGGACCATGTGCTTTGAACACTGGCATTACCTATTCTGGGATTAAAATCCAGATTCCAAAGATGAAGAAATATGTACCAGGTGCACACAGAGGGTTGTAGGGTCATCTTTTATCTCACCATTCCAGACTGTGCCCACATAATAGAAATGCTGTAAACTCTTGGAAATAGGCTGTCCAGTTCACTGAAGCTGTCATGCAATTATGTGTCAGCCTACAGAGGTCCAGAAATAATTCTGTTTGGTTTGGAGTTGCCTTTGCACTTGTTCTGATCAGCAGGATGGCAGCAAAACAGTAATGTGTATACTAATGATTTTATCTGGAAAAATAATTGGATGTTAGGTTACTGCATGTGGAATCAGAAATAGTCTGTGTGCATGAAGAGTGACAAAGATGATCTCCTTTTTTCCTGGTGCCTGTGTGATATTTTGACTTACTGCTCTTCATCTGTTTATAAACGTAGGACTCTAGGAGTAAAGCCATGCTGCAGAGGGATAGGGAGAGTGCTTTCTCAGTGGGATATAAACCCTTGTCTCCTAACAAGCATTACTTGATTTGTAGAACAGAAAAAGGTTTTCTGATGAACGGCACTGCATAAATATTAGATACCTTTATTAAAGTGGTGTACCCTACTACTTGTTTCTGACAGATAATGCTGGGAATTTCCTTTTTCACAAACAATGCGTGTCTTGGTAGAAGCCTGTTTCCATGACTAAAACTAGTCATGATGAGAGCATCGACCTAGTATGGTTCCAGGAATAACGTACACATCAGCTATACTCTGCCAAGAACACAGAGACTGGTTATTGAGATGAATGGTTTTGGTTAATATGCACCACAAAGTAGGAAAAAAGATGCCTATACTTTTTAGTTCATAGATAATTATCAAGAAATTGTGTATGGAGAAAAATAATGTATGGTTGGGGAATAGAAATATAAGCCTTGAACTTCCTGTCCTGAAAATATAAATCACTGCAAGTTTTAAAACAGTTGCATGACTCATATGCAGAGGTCATAGACCAAATTTGCTGATGGAGGCAGGGTGAAACAAATTCGGCTGCATTTTTATGATATTTTTCCTGCTGCTCTTAGCTTTTTATTTACCCAAAGTAATACAATTTTCCAGAGAAGTGTAACAGTTCCAACATATGGAACTGCTATCCAGTTCACTGCTTAGGTGCAAAACTGCATGGGAACAGTGGTGTGTCAATAAATAGCATACTGCATGTCAGGGAAAGTAGTCTCTCAGGAACCATACTGCCAGCTTGGCAGTATTCTAGAAAAGGAGATTGCAAGATGGAATTGGTATATTAGTGCAGTTTAGTGAATAGGGCCTAGACTTAAAGGAAATCCAACTCCAGTAATGTGAAGACTAAATGGAAGGCAGAGAGGAACAAGAAAGAGAGGCTTGTTAATGCACAGGTCTATAAATCAAGGGTTTTTTCACCATACTTTAGCACAAACTTTGGGCCAATTTTGGACATCCTTGAAAATGTGTATGCTGTAGTTTTTCACCTGAGAAACAATATCACAATACTGAGTAAGCTATTTGGTAACCAATTGCGCTGTCTTTACTCTTGCTGAGTAGTATTTTTGTGTCACAAGAGAAGTCAGCAGGAGTTATCATTTTGGTCTGATCTGCATGCTAGTTTTATGCTGCTGAGAGTCTGCTGACTGAGGTTGTTTCTGTATTTTCAGTAGCATTGCTGAAGTTCAGATTTTGATCCAGCATAACTTAGAAAATGCAAGGAGAGAAATTTCTGCAGTCGGTTTAAAATGCCAGCACATAACAAGTCAAAAAGCCTGGGTCTAGGTGAAAGTTTTAGATCTGAGTGTGACTTTTAATGGCAGGGAAGACTTGCTTGTTAGGAGAGAGACGCTGTACTATTGAATTTTCCAAATTATTTGATTTTGTGTGCATGTACAGTTGTATTGAATATTTTGTTTATGATACAAGGCATTAAAAAGTGTGTGTATTTGTGGGTATGACAGCATGTTTTTTCTCCTGTGTGTAACACTTGGACTTTGCAGGGTGCACTGCATATAATCATAATGGGCTGGGGGAGGTGTTATCTCTCAGGATCTTGTCAACATATTTGTAGCCACTTGTCAGCTATGTTATAGGTGCACTAAGTCATGTCAATGGTATTTTATTTTTGCCAACAGCCTGATTTTTTGCATTTGCCACAAAGGTCTAGTTGGAATTGCCCATTTTGAATGACATTTGTCAGGATTCACCTGTGTTATTTGGGAAGGCCACAGTTTGATAATTTACACGTCTGAAAATATAACTGGTATTTACCTCCTGCCTTTGCATTATACAGGCTGTTTGGAATTCTTTATTTCTGAACAGAAAAGGGAGGTTAAGGGTCACTCATACCCCCAAAGCCACCCCTGAAATTGCAGATGCCAGCCTCGTGTCATCCTTCTGAGAACTGGGGAAGGCACAAAGGCAGATTGGAGACACCATTTTCTGCAGTGTTGTTACATATGTAATATTTATTGGAAACTGAGCATTTTATGTGGCTTCCACTTTGTATTACTCTTGTTCCTGCTTATGTATAACATACAAGCTCTGTCTTCCCATCTTTCATTTATGTGATTCCTGGCATTTTAAATTCAGGTAGATTAGATTTAGACTTTTTGTAATGAATCTGCATCATTTTGTGTTCTGCATACCCTGAGATAGCCTGAGGGAACCTGATAGACACAATTTGTATGTATCATTTAGAGACATAAGAAACCATATGACTGGTTTCATCTTTGTGTTGTTAGTTCTTTCCTATAATTCTAATCACTGTTTTATTGTAGCATTACACTACTGAGGAAAGCATGATTTCTCAAAGCAGGATGCTTGCCATTTTTAGAAATGGTGGTACTTAAAAGAAAATGGCTTGGAGATCTGTTTTTACAGCAGATCTGCTGCTGATTCTAGTGGTAGCTCAGATCACAGTTTGCAAGGTAGAAACATGTCTGTATTTCACCAACAGTAAGTTTCTGCTGTTATTTCCTGACTTCAGCAGGACACAATATAGGTAGGGTGCTTCTGTGCAGCACTGAGATGCTGAAGAGCAGTTTGTGCAAAAGCAGAAATAGATACTGATACTGCAGTGCATTGCATATGGCAAAGGATAAGGACTGATGAGATTTGGCAATGTTTATTACTGTGATGGTGAGATGCTTGGAGTCTTCTACAGGACTCCCGTATCTCTTTTGCACAGAGCAGAGTTAAGGAGACAGAAGCATTAAGGACCTGGCCCTGTAATTTTCCAATTGAAATCAATCAGTGTAAACACTAAAGCAAATTCTCTTCTGATATTAGTCACTGTGCTTCTGTCAGCTCTGGTAAGGCTGTGCCCATTTGCAATAGCTGAGAATTAGGCTGTTACTCTCCTCTCAACCTTTCTGCTGACTTAACACAATTTTTTAAACATAAAAGTCTTGTTTCAGGTCTGGGTTGTTGGCTTATATGTTTAAATTGGAGGCATGTCAGTCCTCATGTAATCAACACTTTGAAGAAGATCCATGAATGAGGTTAGCTAAAAATGCATTTTTTTTCCTGCTACTCTCTGGGTTTTCTCAGAACCTAGATAATTTTATCCCATTTTCATCAAACATGCAGGTAACTTTAGAATCCTGCATCTGTATTTTTTCTAGGGAAGCAAAATAAAATTACAAATGACAGTAATTGACATTACATGCTTTAATTAAATTTCCTCCTCTGTGAACCAAAACCTTTTAACCAAGTATTGCAGTGCTATTTCTGTATTTATTTGTTACATGGGTTAATGTGCTATGTGGCAGATACGGTATTTATCCATTTTCACAAATTAAGCTATCAGTGTCATGTTGCCTTTGAATTGTTTCCTGTATTGATGGCCAGAATGGCTTGAAAAAGACTTTAGTCCTCCCTGGCTATAATTCTGTTTTCATAAAACTGAAAATCGTGGGGTTGAAAGTGAGCCTTTAGGAACAGTTGGGAAAATATGAATCCAAAGCATCTTACCAATGTGCTGTTTTTTTTCCTGCAGTGATCTCTGCTAAGGCAAGCGGGAAGTGCACAGGCTTTTTGAGTGATGGTTTTGTTGTTGTTGTTAGATTAGAGGAATTAGAAATTAAGTCCCACTTGAATTTGTGGCAAGTGGAAATGGGTTACAGAGAGTAGGAATAGAAATTCTTCTGCTTGGTCCCCAAGCTATACGTTTCACACCTGCTGTTGTCAACTTCTTGCCATGTTATGCCCTCTGAGAAAGCAGTTCTGCTTTAGCTAATTTGTAGTTTTCTTACTCTACTGTAACTACACCTATTAGAAATGTACCTGGACATGACCTTTTGGCTGTAGGTACAAAAACTTACCATAAAAAACCCACCAACTTTCTTTTCTTCCACTACTTTTTTTATAAAACAGCTATTTTCTGTGTGCAGAAAAGTGCCACTTTATAAATAGTCACTTACAAAATAGGTTGATTTAAAGATGTAGGTTCCTCTGGCTTCAGACTCTGAATGTTCTTAACCATCTTAAGTGCATCCTCCTTGATGTTTCAAGTGGAGCATGGTTTTCCTTTAGCTGTACTTACCCCTCAAACAGTATTGCCATAATAGCTATCTGGGACGTTTATGGTTCTATTCAGAAATTAAGAAAAGGAAAGCTTGGTACAGAAGTGCCAGCTTAGTATTGTGTGGTAATTGAATGCAGTTATTCAGCAGTTTGGTGATCCAGTTTTTCAGTTCCAAAAAGCAGTGGGACTCCAGGAGTCAGAATGGGGAGCCCCATTAGTACTTGTGAGTACAGCGTGAAATAGGACTGTTGGCAGGGGAACACTGCTCTTAGGAGTAACCAAGTAGCTGCAGACCAATGTGTATCTGAGATCCCTTAGAACTGGCGAAGAATGTGGTTCCAAGACAGTTAAGAGAACTCAGTGTCTTTTTCTGCAAGGAATCACATCTGATATGAAACCTGGGGAAGGAATGTTGTGTAGCACAGCTGAATAACCCTTAACAATAAATACCTCTCAGTTCTCCATACTTGCCTTTTGGCACTGGTATTTTAAATGAAGTTCAATTGGAAACTAGAAAGGTAACCACTTTCCACGACTTAGAAATGAGCCAGGGATGTGTCACTTCCCTCATCCTGCTCCAAGTTAAAATATACACGCGTTTTGTAGCTTCTGAAAAGTTGTAGTTTGTAGAAAACTTCATAGCTATTTGTTTTTTAGCTGAGTAAGTGATTGCTTTAGATTATCTTTTCATTACTGCCCTCTTTGGCAGGACCCAGAGCACATAAAAGTAGGTAATTTCTTACCAGTAGTTCATTATTCTTTTGATGGCTCATACCTCTGCTTTCCTCTGCTTTTTAGCTTTTTCCGTGCTTTTGCCTGTTCAGACTTAATCCTCGTTCCATGTGAGTTTTGCTAATTATTGCAGTAGGGAAGTATTTCTAGAGAAAAGAGTACTGTGGCCATGAGCTGAATTTGGTATTATCACATGTGCATCTCAATTCTGGCAGCAGGATTCAAGGATTCTGTAGCTCTTGTTGACCAGCCTTTTGTTTTACACCGAAAAAAAACCAAGAAAAACCAACAAAAACCCAACCAAACAAAACCCAACCAAACAAACAAAAAAAAACCCCAAAATAAAAAAGGTAAATTTCACTTCCAACATTGCCATGTCTGTGCCTTTCACCTTTCCTACGCTGTGAGGGGAATCATGACTTTATTAAGTTGTATGGGAAAAGGTAAGAGTTACCTACAACAGGAACAGACTGATACTGGTAAAAACATGTGCTTTACACTTGCTGTTTGTGTGTTTTATATAACTGATAACAAAAGCACACAGTCAAAATTGTATTCCAGCATTCAGAATGCAACTTACCAAGCTGCAGAAAGCAGATTTAGTTTCTTTTGCAGATGGTCTGTGAGTCTCATGTGGCATCATATTAAATTATATAGGCAGTCAGTCACTTGTTCTGAAGCGATGCTTTGAGCTGAGAGTTGTGATGTGCTTGGACCATTCTGTTGGAAAACAGACTCTAAAGCTAATACAGCTTCTCTGCAGAGTAGCAGCAAAGCGGCCTGCAGAGCAACAAGGGGCTTCAGACACCTTATAGACTGCAGTTCTCCCTGAGATGCACTATGAGGGTGGCCCAGCGACCCTACGATGGGCTGTGGAGCATTTTGCCCTAAAGGTAGGAGACTAGACTGAGTCAGTTATTTTTCATTGACGTTTCTGTGATACTTTAGTATTGTTTTCTGACCTTGTACTTTTGGAATGGTAGTTATTTTTGTTCTGTGATAATGTGAAGATAAGGATGGGAGGTTGTTCTTCCCGTTGTCAGACTTGTTTTTCCTGGGTAAAAGAGGAAGAATATACAATAGTTTGTTAATTTTGAAAACTATTCCATGAAAATATTTCTGCAATATGAGATAGAATTAGATGCTTCATCCTAGTGGTATTTCATAGGAGTATGTGTTTTCTATTAACTTCAGTTTGAAACAGATTCAGTCCTTTAGTAGTACTGGATCTGGTGTGAAAATAGTGGTTTTTATGATTTGAATTTCCACTCAGGGAAAATTGTCATTTGTAGTCAAAAGCATGCTTGAGATAGCAATTTTCTAATGGGCTATGTGTTATGCAATAGGTGAGTTTTACTATTCATATGTATTAAAATGAAAATTTTTTAATACTAAACACTTCCTGATAGGAATATTAACATAAACTCATGTATGACATCAACAGCTGAAGGCTGCAGATTATTTCTGGGAAACTTTGAATGTGTTAGTACTATGGATTAAAATCCATTTAAGGTTATTTACTTGAATGATTCAATTGCAGTTTTTGGTGTGTTTGCCTGCAAAGCAGCAAGTACAGCATAACTACTATTGGTATGAATGTTTTTGCATGCTGGAATTGATACATTGGTAATGACAGCAACCTGTGAAATGGATTTAACAGATAGGAGTCTACGCAGTGGTGTTTCCCATGTCTGACAGCGTTTGACAGGTGGTAGCAACTGCTGCTCTGAGTTTACAGCTTGTTTGAAATCTCTTGGAAAAGAGTTGCAATGCATGTGCAGTTCAGAGCTGTGGATTTCCGTAACATAGATGATGCTTACATTGCTTGCAACTTGTTTCCTGATAAGAAATATGTGAACACCGTAATCAGATGAACAGTTCAGTAAGCTAATTTTTTTGAGGCAGGGCATTTGTAAGTTGGAGCTGTCTGAGGTTTTTAAGGAAACGAGCGAAGTCAGGAATGCGCAGGAGGGTACCAGGCAGTGCCTGTGAAGAGCAAAGCACAGGGCTGGGTGAAAAATCATTACTACTAGTTATATCAAAACAAGGGTGTTCTCTTAGCTATGATAATGGGCTTGGAAACAAAAGGTACAAAAATTCCTGTCCATTCTATGTCAGACTAAGTGTAACATTATAGACTCTAGTTTTAAGTGCCTAGCTTCTGTTTTGCAAGAGCAGTTTGTGTCTTCAGAAAGAAAGCATGTAAATGTATCCTTTAATCTTGATGCTACTGCTGAACCCAGGACAATATGAAATAAGGATGATGAAACAAGTTTACCTTTTCTGTAGCTGTTTCTGTAACAGTCCAAGCCTGAAGTTTTTCTGCTGTCAAATGCACATTAACCTCTACATTGGTCAAGAGAACCCCCAGAGTGTAGTGTACTCTTCAGTATGATAAATGATGCATTTCTGCCATTTTAATGTTTCATTTTGCCGCCCTCACCAAATCCAGCCCATTTTCTTTTAAGAATGCAGGAGAGTTTCTGTTGATTCAGCCAAAGCCATGGCCTCGTTTTACCATGTTGAAGATCTGTCTAGATCCCAATTCCCAAATTAGATCCTGATTCTGGCCTTGACAAGAAACTTAAATTCCCTAGGACACACTGCAGAGACTTTTCGAAACCATCTGTTAGACATAAACACTAAAGTAGCAAGAAGTCGGGAATCTTTAAAATGGAGGGGGAAGAAAGAATTAGATACAAGTCCATTCTCATTTGTTTTACTGAATCTGAAAACCATGGTTAGATGCTCAGCATTGATGCAGAAGGTAGCAAAGCATAGACTACAAACTATTAGTTGTGCATATTTGTATCCATTATTATTTTAATTTCTGAGGGTCACTCTCTTTTTTTGTTCCTTACTTGTCCAGCACTTTGATGTCACCCTCCAACTTTTATCTTGATTGACTTTAATACTAAAGAAAGATCTTCAAGCATGAGCAGCTCTCAGAAGATATTGAAGTTGGTTTTGTTTCTGTTTTTTGCCTTCTGGGATGTAGAAATACTTGGCCATTTACTACAGATATTTTGATCCTTTGTTACCAAGTCATTCCCTGAAGATGACCAGATGCTAACATTAAAACACAAGTAGCTCCAAAAAGTACAGTTTGAAAATAGTGGCCATGTGTGATACATAAACCAATTTGCAGTCCCTGAAAAAGAGCTGTAACTTTCCAGTAAATGTAGTAATTTTTCTAATTCTTCCAAGAAGTAGTAGTCATCTAGATTATTGAGATGCAGTGGATATGACACTTAATTTTTGCTCCTTCAAAACCAGGATTTATATACACAAGAAGAGCAAGAAATTCAGGAAATCCTCAGCTTGCTACTAGTATGCCCTTACATTCCTAAGAACTATTTTTGGATTTTCTCTTAGGAATAGCTAGAACTTGTTGAGCTGGGAAAGACTTCTTGGAACAGATCTTTGGTTTTGTCTTTTCTGCATGAACGCCCCTTGTTGATGTTGGAATAGCTACTATAGCTGGCTGGTGGTGATTCAGAGAATGAGGAAAGTCAGTCATAAAATAAAATCAGCTTCTCCACTCCACAATATTTGGAAAAAACTGTTGCAGCAAGCTGGTGAGCATATAGAATGGACTTCCCTCTACTTGCTTTGGGTTAGGACTGCACCGGTCTGTCTGACTGGTTTGTCTGACTCTCTTCTGGATTTTGCTTCCTCTGGGTTTATTACAATTTGTGAAGTATCAGTGAGGAGGATACAAAAATTCTCTCTCCTGGCCCCATGTATGCCCAGAGTACTTCAGGTAGTTCTGAGATATCTCAAGAAATCTCTCCAAGTATCTCAGTAAACTGGAGATCTTAGCTGTCAAAGGATTTGTGTCAGTAAGATATTTTGCATTTAGGGATACTATGTGCAGACCATTTAATAATCTCTAGGTGGCTAGGTGTCTAAAACTCTGTCTAGGTGTCACAGGGACCCTACCAACATATCTGAGGCTGTTTGAGGAGTTTTTAGGCTGGAATCAGATTCAGTGCAACACATTTTGATAAGGGCTTGGGATGGTCACAGCATTTTTTTTATGCATAGTTTGTTCTTCAGTGGGGGGGGGGG